>PVHX01025143.1:0-22856 GCA_004024805.1 Geosciurus inauris | reverse complement strand
GTGCCTCAAAAGACACTTGGTGAGTATTTACCATCTCCTGTCGCCCCACACAAGCTTCAGGAGCAGCCCAGCCGTGCTGGCAGTCCTTGCAAGACAGTTTTTCTTTTCCTTCTATTTCCCTATCTCTGTTGTTTCATCCATCCCATTCAGTGTCAGGAAACACACACACACACGCACGCTTACACACATGCACACACACACAGCTCTCATTCCCTCGACAGGTACCCAGATGGTTTTTAAGACCCAAGAGCTCTGTGGCATCTCTTGTCCATGTTGAGCAGGTAGCTTAGGAGGGCTTTTCCTTTAGATCTCCTCAGAAAGGGTGCTGTTCTGAGTATGTTCCTGAGGGTCACTGACTGCTGTATGATTGTCGCTGTCCCTGGCCCCTGAGCATCCCACCAACCCCGACCTTCACACGTGCAGAGCTGAACCCATGGCGTCTCTCCTCTGGCCCCGGCCTGTCACCCAGCCACCCACGCTGGTCTCCTTTGGGTAGTTTTCAATGTCCTCTTCTGCTTCCATACCCTGATTTCCATCATCCACTCGTCTCTTGGGGCTTCACCTCTGGAAATCAGTCTGCCTCTCCTCTCCAGCTCCTCTCAGTACACGCATGGTGGGGTAGCAATCCCTGACCGGTGTCCTCCCATCTCTCAGTTGTCCTCAAGCCTACCCCCAGCCTCCCCTTAGAGATCTGATGACCTTCAGGAGGGAACAGCCCTGCACCACACCTTAGCTTGGACTTCGGGTCATCCACAGGTTGGTCTGATACTGGGAAATTCATCCCAGGATACCTTTCAGTTTCCATTTCTTGGTTTCCTTAAGTGTTAATCTGCCCTCCAGTGTGCCAGTGAACCGTAGCACTCGGCTCGCAGTCATCAATGCATACAAAGGACTTCTTTTGCTTCAGTTTGATTTTGTTGTATTCTACGGTATTTTAGTTTTCCCCTTCCGCCCTTCAGTGCCACACCCTCCCGTGCCACGCCCCCAGTGCCCATCATCTTTCCCCAACAGGCAAACACTCTGATGGGTTTGATATCCATCCCTTAGATCTGCATGTATTTTCAAATTTAAGTTTTGCACATGTGTGTAAACTTAGTTTACCTATACTATATCGCATAAGAGGCCTACATCTTTTACTCTTTCCAATATTGTGTTTTAAAGGCAGATCATTTTTCCATTTCTACGTCTAGTTTATGTTCCCGAGTGTCCTTGAAGGAGATGTTTTCTACACTCAACCTTTATAGCTCTTCTCAGGGGGGACTTGGTGTAAATTACCTCATCTTGCATTGCTGGAAATGGATTTCTGTCTTATTATTTGTTAGATCACCCCATTTGCTTTTCTACCAGAGTTTTCTCAAGTATTTTTGAATCTTGGTTATTTCATATAAATTATAAATGTTAGTTGAACTCTTTAAAACATAATTGCAAAATGCTCTGGCCTAGCTTACTGGGACACAGTTGATTCTGGTCTTTTTGTAGTTACTTTTTTCTTTGATCTTGTGTTTTATTTGTGTCCTGCCTTCATGTCAGAGGCTTGTCTATGTTACTATTGAAAATAAACAACTACTTTAAACTTTTTATTACACAGGTTTTCAAGTATATACAAAAATAGACAGGATACTATGTGGGACCCCTGTGCTTCAGGATTATCGAGCGTCTTGATGAGTTATCTAAACTCTGACCAAATTCCAACATTTGATTCTTTTTTTAAAAAAAAATATATTTTTAGTTGTTGATGGACACAATGTCTTTATTTTATTGCTTTGTATGTGGTGCTGAGGATCGAACCCAGGGCCTCACGCATGCGAGGCAAGCGCTCTACCACTGAGCTACAATCCCAGCCCCATTTGATTCTTTTGAAGCAAATGAAAGACACTAAAGTTTTACTCATTAATACGTCAAAGAAACAGCAGTTGGATCTGCTTATCTTCATTACTACAGATCCTAGATTTCACTTACTTCTGTTCTCAGATTGAAAATTACTTTCCTTGTTTTTCTCTTGGGTTTATGGTACTCTTTTCGGACAGCCCTTGATTCCTGGTGACACCTCCAGCTGCTGCCCTCTCAGGGCTGAGCCAGTCTCCTCCACAGTGTGGCCGTGTGTTCAGGACTGCTCTGTCCTCCAGGTCTCCTTCTCTTTTTATGTACATAGAACTTTCCTTGTCAAATATTATGCTCTTGTCTTATGTTGTATTTTGTTTAATACTAGAAGGCTATCTGAATTTCCATCGTATTCAGATATTCAAAGATATTTTCCCATTTTTGCTATAACCTTTATTCCCTTTTTTCTTAAATTTGCTTCTTACAGCTCTTTTTTCCTTACTTGATCTGGACTCTCCTGCATGGTGGAGAGATTTAGCATATTTGTAGTTAATGTGAATATGGTTAAGCCTAACTTCTTGCTTCCTATTTCACGTACTATATTTACCATATTACCTCATTTTTTACTACTTTGCATTCATTGAATGAATTGAATTTTTGTGCTGATTTAGAAGTGTACATTTCATTTTTATATATAGGTTGCTTCTCAATTACTAAGATCAAGTTTTCCTAACTTCTTCTAACTTTCCAAAGTGTGACAATTTCTGTACTTTCCCTAGGAAAATGAGCTTAGCGGGACACTCATGGCTTCCTCGCCTCCTGCTATGTGTCCCCCCCAAAATGCACATTGAGACTTGGTGCGTGGTGCCACCATACTGAGAGATGGGTCCTCAGGAGGCAATTAGGCCGGGAGAGCTCTGCCCGCATGGACGGGATAGTGCCTTGTAAAAGGTCTTGAGGGAATGAGCATTCCCCTTGCCTCCCATTTCCCCTGTTTCTTCAGCTATGTGAGGGCACACCACCCATGGTACCTTCTCAAAAGCAGAAATGGGGCTCCTGCCTGACATTGAATCTTCTGGCACCTAGATCTTGGATTTCCCAGGCTTTAAGACTAGGAGAAAATAATTTTATTTAAATAAATTACTCATCCTCAGTATTTTGTTATAGCAGAAGTAATGGACTAAGGCACCCTCCCACTCATGTATCTCTTGATATGCTTTCCATGACTCTCGCAGGAGAATTCCTAATGATTTAGATGATATCACACTGAAGAAGAAAACTTTTCACACTCTGTACTCCTGGGTCTATCGTGAGGTCCTCAAGGTTAGGCACCTGCTGCCAGGTTTCTTTGTAGGGTCATCATCTTATGTCATAGCCACAAAAGGACAAGTGTTTTCAGTGGTATGCTGGATCAGGCAAGTACCAGCTCATGAGAGTCAACCCCATGCATCTTTCCCCAGCTCTGTGTCCATGACAGCATGTTGGGAAATTGAAATTGTCCATCTTAGGAATAATTATACAACAAATTGACAATTTTTCTTATGTTTCTTATGCTTTTTTCTTATTTTCTAAATGAAAACACACAAGAGCGTTTAGTCTCAAGAGGTTGAAGCATGATTCCCTGCACCGGGACAT
Organism: Geosciurus inauris; assembly: GCA_004024805.1. Taxonomy (NCBI): domain Eukaryota; kingdom Metazoa; phylum Chordata; class Mammalia; order Rodentia; family Sciuridae; genus Geosciurus; species Geosciurus inauris. The sequence continues at coordinate 19,400 of PVHX01025143.1, read as the reverse complement.
TTAGAGGAATTTCTTCTCTGCAAATAGTAGAGGGCACAGTGTCTGACTGTGCAGGAGGAGCAGGGTGCAGACAGCCACCCAAGCACAGGCCATGGACCTGCAGAACTGTCAGGTGGACCTCTCATCTCAAGTGACACTTGCTGGGTCAGAAGGGAAAACAGACTTCAATGCGTGTCCCCTGCCGGGAGTCCTCCAAGCTAAGCATGTGTGGGCCTCCATGCGGGTGTGGGTTGGAGTCGGGGTGCAAAGTCCTTGCTTCTCACACTCTTTGTTAACTGGCCATGATTCACACCCTTATGTTTTCCAAAAAAGTATTGGATTGAGTGAATCTAAATAATAATAATAACTATTTTCCACATGAGGACCTTTAAGAAATGCTACCTCTTACGTTGTCAGAAAGAGTTGATTAAAGATCTGTTAAGGTCACATTAAGAGAAAAGTGGAGGTGCTTCTTGAGGCTTAACAGTGCTAATGAATTGCTCTTCTCTTTATGAAGTTTCATTCTGTGATAATTTCATGGTAAGACAGTGTGTTTTCTTCCAGAACTGCTGCCCAATCTATTGAAGCTTCTCGGGAAAGACTAAGAGTTAAGTATCCTGCACATACTTACACACCTCTTGGTATTATTTTGGTCACAGAAAGATTGCAGGTGAATATATTGAAAGTAAAATTATGCTTTGTTGATGTCCAACAGCTCAGAAAGTGATTTACTTTTTAAGGGTTATTGAAAACACTGGCAATGCTAAGATGATTCTTTTTTTTGGCATGTGAAATATAAATATTTTCTGTCTCATTAAAAGGGCAGAAATAAAAACCCAATCTAGTGGGTGATTCCACAGCCATCTTGGTAAAAGAAAGTTAGAGAGATAAGAAGTGAAATTGACAATTTTCTACATATAATTAATGTTCTGTGATTCTAAAGGATATAAAATTCTAACAGTAGGAGCCAAATGCAGAAAAATATTTCCTAGATCAACTTAAAGGAAACCATTTGAGATGAGGTATATTTGATGAAGCTGGATCCCCAGGCTTAATTCCCATGACCCTATGGATCCTCCCCAAAGTGATCAATACATTTTATTCAACCTCATGTGGTGCCGTCTTGTCTGGAAAGTGCCAGACTGGATAATTGATGAACTGATCAGCTGTCCAACTGTTTCCTCCAATCGTTTCATCAAGAACTAATGTGCTTTCTGGCTGCTTCCACCAGGTTCTTGCTCTGTGTGTGCTGCATTTTGACCCTGGATTCCAGGACAGTATTTCAGACCAAAGTCGTCACTCTGACTGCACAGCCATTGGCTCTAGCACTGGGTATCACTCCCCTAGGTGTTTCCCAGCTGGTGTACTACAGCAGTGGTCCTGCCTGGACACTTCTGGAGACCTGGCTGAGCTGTGCTCTGGGGTCGCAGCAACACAGCCTTCTGTTCTACATGAGTTGGGGCATGGCCCTGGGGGCTCTCCCTGGAATGCCTGTGAGGCTTCCAGAATAGCCCTTCCGTGCCTGGTGCCCACCTGAGCCTCTCACCTAGCCCATGCTAAATGAGGCCTTAAAGATTGATTGGGTTCCAAAAGGAAGGATGACCCAATCTGCCAGGAGGTGAGAGCCTGCCAGGTTGCTGGCACAAGGTCCGTCAGCCATATGTACCTCCTGTTGTCCTCGGCCTCACAAATAGCCATGGCGGCCCCGAAGGCAGAGAAAATGGCTCCTCTGCTCCAGAAATGAGTCACAATTAGAAAGTGGAGGAGAAACAGCTTCATAGACTATGCACGTAGAGTTAGCTGTTAATATACATTTTCATGAGACTGCCCACAGGTGTGCACGGCCCTTAGCCATTTACAAACATTAACCCCTGTGATCCTCAAAACAAAGCCATCTTATGATGTAGCTACCACTATTCCGTTTTACAGGTCAGGAAATAGGGGTCCCATGTTTGCACTCTGCATTATGAGACCATGCTCCCCTAAAACAGAGTAAGAAGGTTATACAGAGAGTGGTTGCTTCTGGGGAGGGACCTGCGGGGTTGGGCACCCTGGGGAAAGGTGGAATTGTCGTTGTATGCGCATATCTTGGCTTGAGTTCTCCAGAAAGAGACCCCAAGAAGGGTTCCTGTGAAAGTGGCACACCCTGACGTCCTTAGGAAGAGGGGACTGGGGAGGGAGAGTCAACAGGGCAGTGTCCAGCCCAGTGCCATGGAGTGGCAGGCACTCTGGCCAGTCTTGCAGGGGGGCTGGAGACAGTCAGCTCCAGGGTTGGGATCAGAGTGATGGGAGCTATTGATCTCTGGCTCTCCCAGGAGCTTTTCTGGCTGCCCCAGAAGTACATCCCGGGCACTTTTGGGAGCCAGAGCAGAGCTCTGACAAAAGGTGCACCTGCGGGGAGGAGGTGGATGCCCAGAGTAGGAGGTGGCTGCCCAGAGTGGGAAGGTGCCCAGAGTGGGAGGTGGCCGCCCCGAGTGGGAGGTGGACACACAGAGTGAAAAAATGGCCACCCAGAGTGGGAGGTGGACACTCAGAGTGAAAAAGTGGCCACCCAGAGTGGGAGGTGGACACTCAGAGTGGGAAGGTGCCCAGCGTGGGGCGGGTGGCCCTGGCTGCGCTCAGTGCTGTGGGCTGTCTTCATGAATTCTTTTTGAGAAGACTTACGGGCACCTACCTCTCCCTGCACACTGCTGAGGGCAGGTCTAGAGGCCAAGAGCACAGAGGGCACCAGGGGAGGGACAAGAGGGGCCTAGGGGTTCCAAGGACATACTGCCATTCGCCTGCTCATCACACCAGGAGGCCTCAACACCCACACGTGAGACCCAACCTATGGAAGAGTGTCTTGTACAGCTTGCTTGTCTTGCTCCACGGGGACAGACACTGACCCCATCCCAGACTCTGCTTGGGAGGTGGAGAGGAGGAGAAGGAGGCGGGCAGAGCACTGTAGGGACACCTGAGTTCCAGGGAGGGAGAAGTGGACAAAGGGGATAAATGAGACCAAGCTCTAGCCAGACCCCAGTGGTCTGCAGACCTCAGGCTCCTGCAGGCAGCAGTGCCTGTCCCTCAGCTCGTCCCCTCTCTGCCTAGGAAGACAGGCTTGAGGACACAGAGCAGGAGACCCGCACAGCACGACCGCGCTCAGTGGACATATAGGCCGAGGCTGGCCTCATGGAAGCCCCAGGCTCCTCTCTTCCTCACTCTCTCAGAACACTGGAGCAGGGAGGTCTGTGGAGCCCTGCACTCCAGAGCCTCAGGGGGAGTCCGCGAGGGGCTTTGCCAGCACTTGGGAAGATCTGATGGTGTGAGAAAGACCTGAAGAACCTCAAGTCGGGGAGACCCCTGCCTAGTCTAAGGAGCCATGTGAAACACAAGAACTGGGGGTGACAGTTTAGAAAGCAGTTTTCTCCAGAGTGCCCTCAGAGGCTCCAGCCCCCAGAGGCACCTCAGCACTAAATGTCACACGGGCCAGCACCCCCACTCTGTCCTGTATTTCCATCCTCTGCGCAGTCCAGTCAGCAGTGCGGGGAGGGGACGCTCCCTCTCCTGGATGCTCGTCCTGGGTCCTCCAAAGACTTCTTCCCAGTTTCCGGCCACTTTCCACTCTCTTGTTTGTTTTCTCAGGGTAACAAGAATTGAGCATGAAAAACCTTTTTGAAAAAAGAGAGCAGGCAGAGGGCAACCTAAATGGGATGAAAGCGACTCAGACAGGGAGCATGGTTCCTTTGAAAGCAGATTTGCAAGTACCATTACAGAGCTGGGGTGTTTTAAGATGGATCAGATCAAACGCGCGTTTGTTTTCTCAAGAATCATGGACTTGGAGGAGAAGAGGGCTGCCCTCCGTGCGGCCCGGCCCACTGCCCTGGCTGCACACTAGAGGCTCAGTCCACCACGGACACTGGAGCTGGAACTCTGCCAAAACGACCCAGCACTGTTTCTTATGTAAACATGGCAGAGGTGAGTTTTTCAGGCGCCGGGCCATGCATTCCTCACGAGCACAGGCGTATGACAGGCTGTCTCTCAAGATGCTTTCTAATATTTATGAAAACAATTTATAAAATTAAATCCCATTAGCTCTAGGTTAGCACTTGACGTCTGTCAGACTAATGACTCTGGCTGCCCAGGGAATGCCCCAAGTTCCAGGAGCCCTCAGTGGCTTCTCGTGACGACACCAGCTCTCATGAGGAGGATTCCTGCTTTTCCTTACAGAGGGGACGTGTCCCCGGGAAGAACATTTCCATCTGCCTTTCTAGCTCAGACCTTCCGTTTCTGGTGGAAACGGATCCTTTGCTTAGTGGCATATTTGAAAACCATCCTGTCAGATAAAGCTTTCTGGAAGACTCAATAGATGTAATCAGGGCCATTTATCAACCATGGAACCCTTCAGCGTCCTCACACCACCATCTGCTTTGAATGTGCAGTGTGCTTATTGTCCTCAAAGCTGATCTGATGACCGAATCGTGGAGGGGAGCTCATGCTCTGAGGAGTACACGGGGGCCTGGAGAGTGCTGGCCCTACTCATGGCCTGAGGAGTCTTCTCACTAGCATCTTTTAGCTCCCATGCCCACTGTTAGGACATGTCCTGAGCACCCATGAGGAGAAGCAGAGCTCAGAGAGGAGGGGAGGAGATGGGGGCCCACATTTTAATACCTTCAGGACTATACATGTGAGCCTTGTAATGTCACCATATCTGGGACTTCATATCTGAATGCCATGGATGTCACATGGCAGGTGGCATTGTTGAGGGAGAAAACTCATTTATCACAGGGTGGCATTTGCTGCCTACTGGGATAGAAGCATCATGAATGACCTCCATGTTAGATGACTCAGGAGACAGGTCAAGGCCACAGAGACACAGGGATCTCTGGTATAGGTGTGACATGGAAACTTGAGGGACACCCAGTGGAACGGGACTGAGTCCACAGGGCCGTCACCTGCAGAAGAGCCAAGTGGAGGAAGAAGAGATGACCAGGCCAGCAGGACGGGAGCACAGAGCCCCAGCATAGGGCTACAGAGAGAGGGGACATCTATGCAGAAGAGACGCCATCAACATCCAGGCAGGAGAGCATTGAAGAATCGGCTAAGGTGACGATCCGTCTTCAAGGCAGAGACTCAAGACTGCTGGAAGGCAAACAGAAAGCAAAGAGGGTGGCTGCTGCCAGCTGGGCCCTCAGGGAAGTGGACACTGGGAGAGCCACCATGCAGGATGCTCAGCGGGAACACTTTGGGGCCAACCCCTGTGGCAGGAAGAGCTCAGGATCTGTGGTGCCTCCTTAGACCCCATTAGACCTTCACTCCTTGGAAAGTATGGCTTGGCATTTGCCCCCTGTCCCCAATCAGTCATTGGTGTGGCCACCACTGAAGGACGTGGCTGTGGCCAAGGCGGTTCTGGGCAGCCGAGGCAGGCCCTGGGTCCTGAGAGCTGCCGGGGGCCCCCCAACTGCATCCCAGGTGGTGGGCCAGCAAGCCTGGCCAGGGTGGGCTGGCACACGCTGCTAGCTTTGAACCCAGGTCCCTTGGGGCTCTCAGTTTGTTCAGGGCAAAATAGTAACTGCCTTCTGCATGTGGCTCGCTCTTGTTCAAGAGCTCTTGTTCAAGAGCAGGTCCCCTCCTGCTCTCTGTGTGTTGTTATTGGTTTTTTGATAACAGTTGGCAGAGGGCAGAGGCAGCCTTTCCTCTGTGAGCCTGGTGTGTTCTGCAGTGCCCACCATGCTGCTGGACGTAGGACGTGTGCCCTGGAGTGGCTGAGGAGGCCGTGGAAGCCAGGCTTCTGGAGGCCAGGTGGCAACCTGGAGGCACAGGGGGTCTTCCTGCATGTTATTTCCAGGGCACCTCTCGGATCTTGGTCTAAACTGCAAGCGCAAACGTGGTTCTGAGGCACACTGTTCACGGAAGGTTCTGGAAAGGGCTGAGAATATGGCTTCTGGACCCCCAACCCCCATCCCAGGGAGAAGCCTTGGGGAGGCCAAGAGGAGGACATGTGTGCAAAATCAGGGCTGAAAGGAAACGGCAGAGTGGCTGCTGCCTCTTCCACATTGCGCTTCTCAGAACTGTTCCTGGGCACAGGCCCATCCCCATGGCAGGCCCATCCCCGTGGCGGCCATGGTCCTGAGGGTTCCCCCGCCCATCCCAGGCCCCTCTCCCTGAGCCAGCCTCCGCAAGGCCACGCGCCTGCATCCGCACACCACTGTGCTACGCAATTCCTTAAACACCTCTCCAATGGGATAATATTTACTGACGTTTAAGCGCTGCTCATCTACTTTGGAGCAGCGCCCTTCCCACTGCATTCATTGAGTCCTGCTTCTGTGTCCCCAGAGGCGGTGACTGGTAAGGCTTGCAGGGATTTCTGCTCCGGCGTCCTCTCCCCGCAGGCTTTGTCCGTGTAGCCTGTTTGTGTTAATCAGGTTTTGAAGCAATGTTAACAATATTCACCTCTTGGGGCAAAAATGAACTTCTGAGTCAAAACAGCCTGGAGAAATTTGGAGACCAGGATCTCTCTCTGCTTCCCCAGTCCTTCATGATGGACTCGGATCGGGCTCCAGCGCCAAGTTCCAGCTGAGTCTGCCGCGAGGGCTGGGCCTTCCAGGCTCGCCCCCAGCACCGTGTGGGTCTTTATCTAGTCTGCAGAGGTGCACCAGCACACCTTCCTGTGCATGCTCTGCATCGTGGGGAGGTCTCTGGAACTGCCTCCCAGCGTACCAAGCCCGATTGGCCATAGGACAGCCTGCCAGTAAGAGCCCCTGCACGGGGAGGGGGAGGAGGAGAGAAGATGCGCACAGCTGGCCAAGGGTGATGGCGGGCAAGGGGGCCTCTGCTGGAGAACTCCATGGCCTCCGCTCTGAAATGGCAGAGGCTGAGCCTGGGGACCCGTGTGCATTCCTGCCCTGGCAGGCCCTTCTCTGCCACCTGCTCCTCTGGCTGTGGAAGCTGCTCTTGAGCAATTGTTTACCTGACAAGCCCTGGCTGAGACTAGGCAGAGAGGATCCAGTCCAAAGGAGCTGGACCCTCCCCCAGATGACTCAGAGGCTGGAGGAAGACAGAGGGAGGGATTGTGGACAGAAAGAGGAGGCGCCGGGTCTCCTCAGGAGGACCCAGTGGGTACAGAGCCTCCCTAAACCCGGTGGTTATCCACCTGAGCAGAATCTAGGTGACAGTTCCCTATGTGCCCGTGGCAGCTAGGTCTCCACTGGCTGCAAAGGGCAATGAGATGAGACTAAAGCCACAGCATCCCTGGGGGCCAGGTCAGACTTAAGGTGCGGTCAGGGGCCACTGCTTGTGCCTCCCACCTTGTGCCCGGCAAGTGTCTGCAGTCCACTACTGGGATTGAAAGGGCCAGCGGCAAGGGCTGGGGCGCCTGTCTGTTTGCAGCAGTGTGAAAAGTCAGACTTTTATTTTCAGGGTAGAGAAAAGAGCCCATGTGGGTGTGTCCTGGTCTGCATATGCCCCATGCCACCTCCCAGCCATGTCTCCCTGCACCACCTGTGCAAACCTGCTCATCCGCTGTGACCCTTTCTTGACTTTCTTCTCTGCCTCCAGTTGCTTTTGAGGTGGAGGCTGGTGGCGGCTTCCCTCTTGGGAACTGAAAACAACGTCAGCACCAAGAGCCTTTCCTCCTAGCGTGGTCCAGGCTGGATGTGGTGCTGCTCTGCTGAGTTGCTAGTGGCCACATTCCGGAGCTCGGGGCAGTTGGCACTCATCACCCCACTGTGTGCCGTAGTCGTCGTCACCCCTCCACAGCTGAGGTGTGCCCAGGGCGAGCAGCTTCGTGACGTCCTAGAGCCTCTGGAAGGCAGGGCAGAGGTCTGACCCTGCACCAAGCGAGGCTGAGCCAGCAGCTCTGAAGCAGCCACACCTGCCAGGGGCCCTCAGGCTGGGTCCCCGTCCCTGTCCTCTGGCCTTCACACCCTTCTTTTCTCTCCTCTGCCTCTCTTCTTGTCTGTCCTCCAGGGCGTCCAGCCAGCAGTGGCTGGGGGCTGCCCCTGGGCCAAAGCCCCAGCAGCATTGGTCACCTTTGTGTCTTTCCACACGCTCAGCTGTGCGGAGACGTCCTCAGCCAATGCCCAATCAAAACCAATGTGGTCGGAGCTCCCATCCTGCCAGGCTGATGGAGGAGGAGCCTCCTGTACTGGAAGGACCATGTCACTTCTCGTGAGTCTCCAGATGTCTAGCACACTGGAAACGTCCCCTCTCGCTGTCACTGATATGGTGCTGGCTCGAGCCAGCACGCTTTGGGGTTGGGCTTGGGCACCGGAGCGTCTGTCTGTCTCCATAACCAGAAGCCTGGCACCTGGTGCAGCTGCAGCTTCCCACAGGCCTGGGAGTCACTCCCCCTCTTTTAGTCCTGGCAGCCCCTCTCCCACCCAGAAAAAGGGTGTCCCCAGGTCAGGCACAGTCCAGCCCAGTGCTCCTTTCCTCTCTTCCCTTAAAGTACTCCAAGCACTTCCTGGGGAAGCTTGCCTCTTTCTCCAACCCCTCCCATGCACACTGACCCCTCTTCCCAGGTGGGGTCCAGCCTAGTTCCCTCCAGGGAGTCTAAGCTTCAGATGTGACCACAGACACCAAAGTGGGACAAAGGACTGGGACGGGTTGAGGTGGGAAATGGCACTAATGGCAAACAGCTGTGCTCTGACTGGCCCTTTGCCAGTTATTCCCAGAACTCTGGAGCGTGCTGTGCAGGGAGGGCTGACTGCAGCAGCAGCCCCCTTCCTCAGTAGGAAGAGGCTCCAGGGCATCGCCAGTTGATCTCCGACTCAGCCAGAGCAGTGGACAGTTGAGCTGGTGCCTGGCAGGCTCCCCGTGCAGCCACTCGGGACCTGGTTGCCTGAGGCTGTCCTGCAGCATGCAAGGTTTCCATGGGAACCCTCTCCTTCCACTGTGTGGAGGGTGCCACCAGGGGGTTTGTGGGTTGCCCCAGAAGAATGCATGACTTCTGGCTGGAGCTCAGTCACGTGACCTCACTGAGCCACAGGGGTCCGGGCCATGTGGCTCCCCCTAGGAAGCCCCTCCCCATTGGACAGGAAAGGGACAGCACCAGCCAACTATTTCTGTGGACACACAATTGGCCCTTTTCTCTGCACAGGAGGCGGAGGCACAAGGAGGTGGAGAAGTCTAAGGCCTCACAGCTGGTAAGTACCACCCAAGGGCCAGTCCCTTTACATTCCTGCACAGCAAGTGTGGCCATGGCTGGGAGGCTAGTGGTGCCCTGGAGGGAGGCAGGAAGGAACTGCCACCAGGTGGGCTGTCCACTCTCTGGGACTGTCTGGCCCAGGGGCAGCTTTAGAGGAAGGGGTTCCTTGGGCAGGTACGGGCATGGCCCCCTGGGCTCTCTCACTGCACGGACAGCTCTGGGGGCTGTGGGCACCCTCTCTACTCCCCAGCCTCTGGGATTCGAGTGGGATTGAGTCCAAGGAAGCAGAGTGAGGCTGTGCAGGCCGGGGCTGCGGTCAGTGCCCAGGTCCTTCCTGGGCTGATGACCCTGTGGGAACCAGCGACCACCCCTGGTTTTTGGAAGAAACTTCCTGAATGCTATCTGACCCCAGAATGATGCTAGCTGGGGAGATATCCCGGAGGCTTTTTGGTCAGGCTGGGGCTGCAGGCAGGGCAGAGGGCCACTACGGTGGGGTGGATCTGGGTGCAGTGAGGTGGCCCTCACCTACAAGCACTGTGCTTCCTGGCCACAGGGTTTTCACTGATGCTGCCACCTGGGCAGCCACTCCCCGTGTCCTTGTGTTCTTTAAAATTTGGAAATGCATCTGTTTCTCTCCCAACCCCAAGGCTGGGAAAGTTGCCTTTGGCTAATGGCTGTTCAGAAATGCCTTTGAATTACTGTGGAAATTTAAATAATTCCCCTAAGAAGGAGTTTCCATCTGGCCCTGAGAGCATCCTGTTGTTCAGCTGAATTGAAGAGCATGCCTCCTTGGGGACAGAAGCCACAGGTGCTTTATTAGAACCTCTGTGGAGACACCAAGCCGTCTTCAAATCGCTTCTCCCAAAGGTGAGGTGAAGTTAGTGTGCGCAGAGGACGGGCGGCCCCCGGACAGCCACCCAGCCCACCAGGGCCTGGGAGCTGCTCTGTTCCTCTGAGGCTTGCTGGAGCCCTTCCTGCGGTGAACGGTGGATTTGAACCCCAGTCCCCACAGGGGAGATGCTTCCTGCAAACCAGTGGAGGCTGTGCTGTCCCTGCCTGTGACCGCAGCTGGCATTTGCTCTTCTGTTGTGTCCAAAAAACTGCTGATTCTCACATTAAACTCAGAGGAAGGAGTTGATTTTCCAAATTTTAAGCCAAAATTTTATTCTTCAAGCTGCAATTACACAAGCTGCATGACCTGGAGTAACCCCAGGGACCTGTGGACCCAGCCTGCCAGGCGCATGCTGACAAAGGTCTTGCTGCTGCAGGAAGACACACCTGGACACTGGGCCCCGAGCCACCATCCAAGGCACGTGCCACTTGCACATTCACAAGATTACAGCGGCATGACTTCTCCCACATGTGACATTAATTATCTTTAATTTTACAGATCAAGTTCTCTTAGACAAGCCTGGGGCACAGGTGGAGCAAATGAATCATATTCAGAAATATCGTGTTTTCAAACACGATTCATCCTCCAAACACAGGATGCATGGTGTTTGGGGACTTCAAGCGCAACAAGGACGATGACTTCTGCCTCGTGCCATGCATCCTCAGGAGGGAGGGCAGCAGTCCCAAGAGGCAGGCTCAGTGTAAGGAAGCCGAGCCCTGGCTGCTGGAGCTAAGCCTTGCAGAGGGACAGCCCAGCGGGGGTTCACACAGGAAAAGCCAAAGGGGCCGCGGCCTGAGCTGGTGACTCCTGAAGTCCAAACCCTATGGCACATCGGCTAGACCAGGGTGGGTGGCATCACGGGTGCTGGACCAATGGGGCTGAAGTTCTGCTCTCCATCTGCTGCCTGGTGAGTGATAGCTGTACCCTGGGCCTTGGAGCCTCATTGGTAAACTGAGACCCTGACATCAACACTGCACAGTTAGAGGGTCAGATGAAATAATCTCATGACGTACCTGTGGGCACCATGCCACATAAATGTACAGTAACCGTATCTGTGGTCAGGACCGTTGTCCACCTGTGCTCAGAGAGAAGCCATAGTGCCTCCAGTGGCCCAGCCGTTACCTGCCCACCGTGTGCGGGCTGCTGACCCCCATTCCCATGGGTAACCTGCAAGTTGGGCTCTTCCTTGTGTCTGGGGTGACTGGCTGGGGCCCTCTTGCTTTTAGCAGGAACGATGCAGGTGGGTAGCTGTTCTGAGAAAGGGCAGCCAAGCACGGCACCTGAGGCACCCGGGGCGGGGGGGCCTCCTGTTGCCTCTGGCCCTTGCCTCGGAGGGACCTCTCCACTGCCTCCACTGTGCAGGAGGCAGGTGGCACAGTGGTGATGTGCCCACCCGGGAGGCAGGCAGACTTGGGGAAGGCTCTGCCTCCTGGACCTCCTGCGGGTGGTAAGGGTCAGAGGAGGCCAAGGTCAAAGCCTGCTCTGTGCCTGGGCCCAGAGTCTGTAGCCCAGCCTGCTCTCGGGCAGGCCACCACCCCAGAGGGCTCTGCTGAGGCCCTGTGCTTGGCAAGTCCTAGGTGAGGGCAAGCCAGAGGGAGGAAGGCAGGACTCAGGCTGGAATTACCCTTGGCAATCAAAGTAGGTCCCCTGGGCCAAATGTACCCATGTTTTGTTGGCCTACAAGCTTAGGACAGATGTGATGTGATGTGGGCCAGCCCCAACTTCAAAAAACCAGGGCATTTTATGCTAAGTTTCTACAGTTCATTGAGGCTCTGCAGATGATCCTTTGGCTGTAGCTTTCGGCTGGGATGTGCACTTGTGGTGGACAGGTGAGATGGCCACAGGTAGGGACAGGTCTGAGCAGCCTGGCGTGTGGAAGAGATCAGGTGGCACTGCAGAGTGCCACAGGGACATTGCTAGATTATGTCACCTGACCCTTCAGTTGTGCAGGGCCCTGGTCAGTGCCTCAGGCAGGGCACAGCTGGCACCACCAGGAGAAGCAGGTGCTCATGGGCCTCCTGCCACCCTGGAGGGCAAAGGCACGTTTTTCAAAGGCCTGGAGTGAGAGTTGGAATCATGAAGAACTCCTGGGCCCACAGTGGGATTTTAGCTAAACTGAAAATGCACCATGGCAGGCTTTCTCCACTCTGCCACAGGCCTAGACCCATGGCACCCCTGTAGCTCCGGTGAGCCTGCTATGGAGCCAGGCCTGGAGGCCTGCCCTCGGGACATCTTCAGGGCCATGCACATGCTGCAGAGATCCCCGAAGTACACATGGACGAAGTGGAGGGAGGTCAGAACAGAGCAGGGCCAAGCTGTGGGGCCGTGACAGAGGCGGCTCAGGCCCTCCTGAGCTGCTGGACCTTGCTCACTGTTTGCTGTATGCAGATCAGAGTCCCACTGGACTCATCCATCCAGACTCAAATGCACCAAGTGAATCTTACAGAAGATGAAGAAGATGAGAATAAAAGGTAGTGGTTGCCAGAAACTGGGAAGATGTGGGGGAGGTTGGAGGGGACGGGTAATGCCCAGGGTGCAGCTGGAGGGGCGGGGGAATGTTAGATGTGTAGGTGGCTAGGCTGACAGCAGCTAGTTATTTCAGAACAGTGAGTGCAGAGGAAGTTGAATATTCCCAACATGAAGAAATGACGAATGTTTGAGGTGATGGGTATGTCAATTACCAGGGCTGATCATTGCACACTACACACATGTACTGAAGTCTCACAGTGCACCCCATAGATATGTGCAGTCACTATGTGCCAATACATACATGTATAGGGTTCTCACACACACACCCATGAAATAGCAGGAGGGCATCTTAGTGGTGAATACAAGTCTGGCTGGGAGTGTGCCCTGATCAGAGGGGCAAGGGCAGACCCTGCTCCGAGGAAAGGCAAGGAGGCAGTGTCCTCTGTGGGGACCAGCACAGGGCAGCTGTGGGCTCCACTGCAGCAGGTGAGACAGCCCAAGGCTGGACCACCACAGCTAGGGGCACGTGCTTCTGCAGGAGGAAGCTGAGCAGGGATGGAGGCCTGGCAGAGTCCAGGTCTCAGTGAGGACAGAGGGATGGGAGTCCTCCCCGCACAGCTGGGCTTTGGGCAGCCCCAGCCTGCGTGGAGAGCTGGGCTGCTGCAGTGCATCTGTGCCATAAGGCACACAGGCAGTGACTGATGCAATATGCTCAAATTGTTCCATGACATTGAAAAGGAGGGAACTCTTTCGAGCTTGTCCTTTGACACCTCTATCACCCTGAAACCAAACCAGGATAGGGACACTTCAAGAAGCCATCTAATCTGCTGCTGAGACTCTCCACTCAGCTTATTGGATTAACTAGATTTTTCATTTCCAAGATTTCTACTTGGGTTGTTTTCAGAATCTCTCTTTATTGAGATACTTATCCATATCTTGCATATTATCCTTTCTTAAGCCTTCTTTTCTTAAACCTTCCTGAGTTCATAAAAATTTTAATAATTACCCTTTGAATTCTTGGTCAGTGTTTCCTCCTCTTGGATGTCCTTGGGGTCAGCAGTCAGAGTGTTGTGAACCTTAGGAGGCTTCTATTACTTTGTTTTCTGTTCCCATGTTGGTGTTTGCACATCTGCTGAGCTGGGTAGCTCTTCCACTGTTGGGCCACAGTTTTAGCAAGCTGTTTTTTCTTTGTCTATGCCCTAGGCTAGGGAGAACTCTTATGTCAAAACACCCACTCAATGCAACCACAGATCAACCCCTGGCACCACTTTGAGAGGAGGTGAGAATCATCAGTAACTGTGGTCATTTCAGAGCAAACCGTATATTCGTAAACCATAAAAACTTATTGAGAATTTTCTTCACAACTCCACTGTCCAAAAGTTGAAAAGGGAATGATATTCTAAAATAGGCATAAATTAGGTATTATAGAAATAAAATTACAACCAAACTATGTAGGCACGAAAAGAAAACAGAAAGAAGCCGCAGCAAAAGAAGGGGGGATGATAAGAGGCAAGAGCAGAGCCTTCAGCAAGAGAGACATAAAGGAGTAGAAAGAAAGAAAGAAAAATCTAATTATCACGTTAAAACATTAAAGTACACCAAATTGCTTTAAAGCATGCAATATCAAATAATGGGGGTGAGCCTATCAAATCAACACAGGATAAAACACCAGCGAAGTAAAACCCTAACATTTAAGAGGACTAAACTATTCCTTGATGCGATATTTGAAATGGAAGGATCTTTTCTGGGCTTCCAGGTTGATTCTGTCAGGTTTTGGGGTGAAGTCATTGCCACGCCTCCCCCGTTATCTGCTAAGTGTTTGTGGGAAGGTGCGACCACACCGCTGTTCCATGCTGGCCCGGGGAGCTGCAGACTCAGGTTCCCCCCTTCTCTTGCAACTTTCTGCTTCAAGTCGGCACAGAACCCAAGTTGTGACCCCTAGGCTCACAGACCTCAACCTCCCGTCTTCTGGCGCCAATCTTGGTGGCTCCTGCCATTCCTTGGGATGTCCAGGATCTCCAGAGGGTTAGAGGAAACATCTCCTGATCTCTCCTGGCTGTCGGATCTCTCCCTGGTCGGGACCACTGCAGAGGGCTGCACCTGCCAGTGTAGATTTTGGTGTGCCTGGGGCATCGCAGCGCATACAGAGATGTGACAGCTCAGAGGCAGAGGGGCAGTGTGGCTTGTGTCAGAGGTGCAGGGCAGCCTGCCTCAGCCCCGTGGCAGCCTTTGCTCTCTGTTCTCTCCGCCCACTCCCACCACCAGCAGCAGGAGAAAGGAGGGGGCTCAGCAGCCTTCATCTTGGCGAGATCCCACCGCACAGGTTACTTAGTTCATTCCTGTGGCTGTTTGTGGTGTCTCTAGGTGGGGTGAAGCTGTAGGAATTCAATTCCTCCTGAGGCTGCAGGCATGGGCGTGGTCTTTACAAAATGGCGGCCCCATAGTCCTCTTAGACACTCTTATCCCCTGCAGACCCCCTTGCTCCTTGGCTGTACTCAGGACAGAGCCCAGTTCTATGCCAAGTTTCTCCGCTATTGAACTGGTTCCTAAATGGACTCTGTTTTCCTGCTTTGTATGCTGTCTTCCTCCTTCCTTCAATATAAATTATTGGCTATTGGCTTGCTAAGCCCTGGAGCAGGCCAGTGGGCTCAATCTGCATCTTCACTGACTGTTGGGGAGACAACCAGACAGGCAACCCAAGACAATGTGATGGAGCAATCAGTCTTCACTGATTATTATTCTTATTATTGTTATTATTTCCTGGCAGGAAGGGGGAGAGAGGAAGAGAAGAAAACGTGCTGACCAAGCTCCAGGTCCATGCTCTTTCCGCTAGGTCATGCTGACTCCTCTCAGATACTCTTTCCATAACCATATCCGGGCAGTTGTCCTTGTCAAGCCACTGTGCTGGCATCATGGCTGAAGGGGAGAGAGGGGAATGGCAGTGTGGCTGACCAAGCAGAATCCTGAAGTGTGGGGGCTGTGCCAGCACAGGAGCTGCAGCTCTCACCTGAGGGGGTGGTCCCACCCCTGCTCCTGTTCCCTGACCGGGGGCTCCAGGACCGGCAGAGGAGGCACTTGTTTCCTGCCACTGGGACACATCTGCATATGTGGGCCAACCTTAGCCACTCCATGGGACAGGACAGACTATTGAAGTGGGGATTGGGTTGGCCTTTATTCTCTGTGACCAACATAACTGAGAACAACTTCGAGGACGGAAAGTTTGTTTTGAGCTCACGGTTTCAGAGTTTCCATCTGTGGTGGGCTGACTCCATTGCTCTGGGCCCAACGGTGAGACAGAACATCACGGCAGTGGGTGCTGAAGAAGAAAGCTGCTTGGCTCATGGCCGCCAGGAAGCAGAGGGAGACAGTGAGGAGCTAGGGACAACAGAAATCCCAAGGGCTCACTTCCAGTGACCAACTTCCTCCAGCCACACCCTTCCTGCCTATAGTTACTACCCAGTTCAGTAGTACTTTCAAATTATTAATTTATCAAGTGGATTAATCCACTTTTATGTTATAGCCCTAATAATCTAATCACTTCACCTCTGAATTTTCCTGCACTGTCTCACACATGAGCTTTTGGAGGCACTTCCTATCCAGACCCCAGGAGGGTTCCTCATGCAGGAGCCCACGCCACAGCTGCACTCACACACATGGGTGACACCAAGCCCAGAGGTTCTGTTAGCCACTGAGGCATGTTCTGTGATCTCAGGGGCCTCCACTGGGACTCTCTTCCCATTGAGAACAGGCCTAGGCCACGAAGGCTGGAGTCCTCTAGGGTGACGAAATGGACCTGCAGAAAAGTGACCCAATGGACAATTAATGATCTCAGTGTCCTCTGCTGGCCAGAGCTGGAAATGGGGTCTGCCCTGTGCTGTGAGACTCAGTCATGCTCTCCTGAGGTTCCAGAGCAGTGCTCGGTTCAGACCCAGCCCAGGTCTCACGAAAATGCAAGGGAGACCAGGAGGTAGAGGAAGGGGCTGGGGGGTCGCTGGTGAGGGCCACTGGGAAAGGACTTGGGTCAAGTTGTGCTGTGTGCTACGAATACGCCACAGCGAAACCCATCATTCTGTGTAATGAGTATGCACCAATGGAAATTTAAAGTACTTTGAAAATAGTACCTCTTTACCGGTGTTACCAGGAGGATTATGAGATCTTACCTTGTAGAACTCTTGGGGGAAATCCTGGCATATCGTAAGCAGTAAATAATAATAGCTATTAACTCTATTTTTATAAAAGACAGACACCAGGTCTCCCTGCCGGTGACAAGCGCCACACTGCTCCTCGCCTGTGGGGCTCCCTCTCGGGCACTCAGCAGTTACTTGTTCTTTTGTGAGCAAGCCTTCAGTTTTGTGCAGTTTTAGATTCACAGAATAACTGAGTAGACTACCCGTAGAGGCGGGTGTGCCCGGCCCGACACCGTTTCCCCTGTTGGTAACGTCAGGTAACATCAGGGTGGCTCGCCTGTCACCACTAATGAGCAGTCCTCATACATTCTGGTCACCAAAGCCAGCAGTGTGCATCAGGGCTGTGCTTTGTGCAGTGCGCTCTGCGGGCTTCACAAACACACAGCACCGTGCACCCGCCCCACGACCGTGCAGAACACCATCCCTGCACCGCAGATTCCCGGTGTCACAGGCACCTTCAGAGAGGGGACGTGGCGGGGCCTGGGTGTGCAGGTCCTGGCCTGGCTCTGAGGAAGCCCAGTCACCAGCTGCCGGGGGTCCAGATTTCAGTCTGATGGCCCCACACCCTCCTCAGGTCCCTGCAGCAGGCAGACGCTGTTCTCCGTGCAGTGACGCTGTGGGCAGCAAGGCCGCGCACCGGATAGGAGGCACACCGGACAGGAGGCACACCTGCCTGGGCTTTCTGACCTGGCCCTCAGCTGCTTCTGACTTCTGCCCCGTGGGCAGCTTTTCCAGATGCTGCCTGCACTTCACTCTCAGGGCCTTGGAGTCCCTCTGTCCTTTCCCCAGCCTCCCCTCCAAGCTCGCAGGTCCTCCAGCTGAAGACACTCCTTCTTGCTGGAGTGAAATCCAAGGAGCTGCCTTGGGCCCTAGAAACGCGGGCTGGGGGACGAAGGGCCTGTTGGGGACGATCCTAGGGCACAGGACGCCCTCTCCTGCCCTGTGGGCCCTGCTTCCAAGCCTTGCTGCTGCAGAACCTGCCTAACGACTCAGACTGAGGTGGCCGGTCCTCTTGCCCAGCTACACTGGGAGCTACCCTGGACCCTGCAAGACCTGGAGACAAAACACAGCAGTGAGTGAGTCTCTTGGCCACTACCCCGGCATGGCTGTTGGGACCCAGTAAGAGGCCTCTCTGTGGACTTGCCTTGGCAGGGCAGGTGCTTTGCCAGTGCCTGGTGGGGCCACCTGAGAGGCATGTGCCCTGTGCTCCTTGTCCCAAGGAACATGGGACTATCCCCTGGAGTACTGTGGTGGCCACCATCTGGCAGTGGACTCGACTCCAGGCCATCCACCTGCCCCCTGTTCTTTATCTTCTTTCCACGAGGTGCAGAGTGTCCAAGGGACCACAGCTACAGCTGCAGGAGATCGGCTCCAGGAAGCACACTTCTTCCACTCAACATGGACTGCTGGCTCCGTCCCCACGGAAGACACATGTGGACGGATGTACGTGTGAGCACTTATGTGCTTGTACCGCCACGAGCGTGTGCACCCTCTCTTTGGACTAGCCCTCCCTCTTCCCTAACTCTGTGCAGAGCTTGGCATCGCTGATCTGGTTCCCACTTTATCTTTGACGGGTCCTCCAGGGAGCAGGGCAGGGCAGGGAAGTCACTGCTGTGGGCTGCAGTCCCAGTGGGAAGCACACTGTCACTATTGACTCAGAACAAGCTCGAGGGGCAATTAGTTCTTTAAAAATCCAGTGTGGGTGTAAAGGGGCCAAAAAAACTATAAATGCAAACATGTTGCACTAAAGATGGCAAACACGGGAGGGAGAGCCCTCAGTCAACCTGTGGGAGAGGCTGGCGTGCGTGTCCTCTGGGTCTCGATGCCTGTGCGGTGCCCGCTGGACAAAGTCCTCACCTGCCAGGGAACAAGGTGGAGAGTCAGGGCTCGTGTGAGGAGAGCTGAGCGTCAGCAGGCTTCAGCAGGGCGAGTCTGGGAAGTATTCACCCAGGGAGGGCAGCCAGGCACGAGGCCCTGCGCTGCAGGACTGGATAAGAAGTGTCCAGAATAGGCAGACCCAGAAGTGAATCAGTGTTTGGGTGGGGGTGGGCCTGGAGCAGCGCTGTAGACGTACCCGAGGGCAATGTTGCACAACTTGGGTGGATTTGCGATGTGGTTCACACCTCCACAAAGTTGCATTTTAAAAATCCACAAAATTCTATAGAAACAGGCATGAGATTCCCTGCTTGCAGCACGTCAGGAGAAGCTCTGGAATTTAGGAGAATTGCAGACAAACGTGAACCCAGGCCCGCTGCACACACTACTGTAGCGGGGTTTCCTTCTGCCTCCCCTTGGGGTAGCACATTCTGGGAACCGAAATGGGAGGGTGGGAAGGGCAGGTTCTTGGGGGTTGGTGTCAGACAATGGTGGGGAGGAGAGAAGACGGCGTGCTTTTTTTTTTTTTTTTTTTTTTGGTACTGGGGATTGAACTCAGGGGCACTCGACCACTGAGCCACCTCCCCAGCCCTATTTTGTGTTTTATGTAGAGACAGGGTCTCACTGAGTTGCTTAGCCCCTCGCCCTTGCTGAGGCTGGCTTTGAACTCACGATTCTCCTGCCTCAGCCTCCCCAAGTGCTGGGATTACAGGTGTGCGCCACCACACCCAGCTGACGACGTGCTTTCTAAGGGAGACAGAAGGGGCGTGTGTGTGTGAATTACATCATTTGGTCCCAACAACAAGCTGTTCAGACAAAGTTAGGCCAACACAAAACTGAGCGTAAGGGTTTTGTTGGGATATGCTGGCAACAC
>PVHX01025142.1:0-22866 GCA_004024805.1 Geosciurus inauris | reverse complement strand
CACCACCCCTAGCCCCAGGACCTCTGTAATGATTCCCAAAAGTTCTCTGGCTAAATCTGGTGCTATACCTGTCAGGCAATGTTGACAATCTTGTCAAAAGTGTTATTTCCACTGTGTCTTGTAGAGAACCATTGTGGGCTGTCATGTGGACTATCGGCATTGCAGCCAGCGATGAGGTAGGTCTGGCACTGGGAACTCCGGTGGCACCCCCACAGGAATAGACCACCTGATGCAGGTGAACTTCCCCCTCAGCTCTGCCAAAGATCCCACACAGCACCAGAGATGGGCTGACCTGCTGTATCCACACAGTCCCTCTGAGATGGGTGTGACCTGCCAAGATGCCAATCAACCTGCAAGACACCAAGAAGCAAGACTCCACCCTTGAAACCTGATCCCTGCCTTTGATGTACCCTTTTAAATAAACCATGGGAGCCATTTTGTCTTGTCTTGCCCAGCTCCTGAGTGGGCTGGTATCTGTGAGGGGCTCCATCCTTTTGAAATCATAATTCTGTCTTTGTGTTTTGTTCTTTACTAATTATTCTAGACTTCAGTTTCTCAGGTGACTTACATTCTCCTCGGCAGGAAGAAGAATCCCCCAACGGAGATGCTGGATGTCTCCCCTTAGTGTCTAACATTTTTCAGTTTATCTCTTGGCTGTTCGTTGGGGGCTTTGATGATCAGGTAGACGTTATCACCTCAACCCGGGCCTGTCTGTTCTGGAAGGTCAGTTTCTAAACTCCTCAGACTCCTCAACTCACTGGTTGCCTTGGCAACATCATCACCAAACTTTCTGCAGACAGACCCAGGGGACCAATCTTGGGAGCCAGAAAAGGGACGGCAACCTTGCCATTAGTGTACTTCGGCCACAGGACTTTGATCTCACTGAGGTCAGACTTGGGTAGCATGGTGATGGATGAATTCAGATTTGAGACAACTGAAGAAAGTAGCACCTTGGCCTCCTCAGAGTCAAAAGCCAAAAGAAATTTCTTCTTCAATTCATTTCTCTCTTTTTTCATTTCACCATAAGCACTCAGGAGAAACCAAGCTGCTCCTTCAGTCCTTTGCTTAGGAATCTCCTTAGCTAAATTATGATTGAGTCACTCTGCTCACAAGTTCTGCTTTCCACAAAACAGTAGAAAACAATTCAACCAAGATCTTTGTCACTTTATAACAAGAATAGCCTTTCTTTCCTCCAGCTTCCAGTAACGTATTTCTCATTTCCACCTGAGATCACACTGGAATCACCTGGAACATTCACATTTCTAACATCAGTCTCAAAATATTTCCAGCCTCTTACCTGTTACCTACTTCCAAAGCTGCTTCTACGTGTTTAGGTCTTTGTTACAACAGAACTCCACTTCTAGGTACCAAGAACAGTATTAGCAGGGTTCTCCAGAGAAATACATCAAGGGTGTATGCGTGTGTGTGCGCGTGCGCACAGAAAGACACAGACGCATGCAGTGAGACACAGAAAGAGTGGGATTTATGATAAGGCTCATGTTATTTCAGTGGCAGAAAACTTTTAAAATCTGTAGTCAGCAAGCTGTAGACCCGGGAAAGCCAGTGCTATAAACTCAAGTCCAAAAGCAGAAGCCTTGAGGTTCCAGAAAAGCCAGTTTCCTGTTAGAGTCCAAAGGCAGAAGACAGAAGTCCCAGCTGAAGTATATAGGCAGGAAAAATCCCCTTACTCAGTCTTTTCATTCTATTCAGGTCTTCAAATGACTGGAAGAGGTCCACCCAACATGCAGAAGAACAACCTGCTTCATGCAGTCCCCCCCAACCCCCGCCTCCGTCCTTCCCCCTCCCCTCTCCCATCCCCCCCCCCTTCTTCAATGGTGCTGAGGATGGAATCCAGGGTCTCAACCCCTACAGTGTGCTACCTCTGAGCTACAGGCCCAGTGACTTTAGTCAGCCTTCTGATATAAATGTTAATCTCATCTAGACATGCCCTCCCACACCCACCCAGAACGTCTGACCAAATGTTTGAGCACCCTGTGTCCTGGTCCAGCTGGCACATAAAATTAATCATCACAGGGATCACACAGGGAAACCATAATAGATTATTTAAACCCATTCCCCAACAAGCTTTGACTGAGCATAGGCCAAGTATAAAGTTCCACTTGAAAGATTATTTGAACATGGTTTCATTCTGTTTGGTCCAATGGAGTCCAGTGGTGGAATAGGCTGTTATCACAGAGGATG
Organism: Geosciurus inauris; assembly: GCA_004024805.1. Taxonomy (NCBI): domain Eukaryota; kingdom Metazoa; phylum Chordata; class Mammalia; order Rodentia; family Sciuridae; genus Geosciurus; species Geosciurus inauris. The sequence continues at coordinate 20,664 of PVHX01025142.1, read as the reverse complement.
GAGGTCTTCCTGTAGATGCAGCTGGATGACCTGGGTAGGTCCATGTTTTCTACAGTTCTAGGTGATGGCGATACCACATGATGCAGGCAGGAGTCAGGCGGGCAGATGCTGTTTTAGATCACTGCAAGAGCATAGGAATCACCTGGGGAGCTGGTAAAGATGCAGATTCTGAATGAGTTGCTGAGGGAGTCCCTGAGATTCTGCATTTCTAACAAGTTCCCGGGTGATGCTAATGCTACTGGTGCAGAGACCACATTTTAAGTACCAAGGAACTCCATGAGCTTGAAGGTCCCTTCTGATTCTATAAATTCAGTCTAGTCCAGCAAGTGTTCATTAAGAACTTATCGTGCGTGTACCCTGATGCCATAAGATGACCAATAGAGATCTAAAATGTGTTTATTGCCTTCAAGGAGCTAACTCACATTTAGAGAGCTGGACAAGAGTTGGACATGGTGGTGCACACCTGTAACCCCAGCAGCTCGGGAGGCTGAGGCAGGAGGATTGCCAAGTTCAAAGCCAGCCTCAACAAGTTAGCAAGGCCCTAAGCAACTTAGCAAGACACTGTCTCAAAATAAAATATAAAAAGGGCTGGGAATGTGGCTCAGTAGTAGAGTGCCCCTGGGTAAGATCCCCAGTACTGCCAAAAACCAAACAAACAAACAAAAAAAACAATATTAAGCCAGGCGCGGTGGCGTACGCCTGTAATCCCAGCACTTTGGGAGGCTGAGACAGGAGAATCACGAGTTCAAAGCCAGCCTCAGCAACAGTGAGGCACTAAGCAACTCAGTGAGACCCTGTCTCTACATAAAACACAAAATAGGGCTGGGGATGTGGCTCAGTGGTTGAGTACTCCTGAGTTCAATCCCCGGTACCAAAACCAAAAAACAATATTAATAATAAAGCCAGACAAGGACAGGAGACGTGGCTCAGTGGTAGATGAAGACACCCTGGGTTTTATCTCAGCACTGCAAAAAGAAAAAAAGAAGAAGAAAGCAAGCAAGCAAGCAAGCTGGACAAATAGCCACAATGTGTCCCGCAAATCACATTATTATCAACTTTTTTCCAGGTCAACCTTTGAGCGTCTAGACTCTTAGGAAGACATTCTCCTTGAAATTCTTATATCAATCCCTTCCCAAGAAGTTTGGTCTCAAATTTTTTTAAGAACCCAAAGACCCAAAAATAGTTTAGCCACTTAAAAAATAACCTCAACAGAATAAGAAGATGGCTTAGGTGAAAAAAGCAGAGGTGCCATGTAAGCCTGTGGCATCAGCCAGAAAGGGCTGCGACCCCGAGAAGCTGTGAGCCCAGCCCTAAGCACAAGGAAGCCCCTTCTGACCCATTCCTCCAGGGTCCAAGCTCTTCTAGGGAGGAGGACAGAGGAGACACGGAGAGGGGAGATGCTAACACTGTGGCTGAGGGTCACGTGCACCCTGTGGGTGGCCATCAGGCTATGGAAGGGTCAGTGTATACCAAGTGGTCATCTCCAAAGCTGGGACTGTTTTCCCGATCCCTTAGGTTCAGCTCAAAGTGGCAGAGGACTCTGCCAGGACTCAATGCAGGTAAGGCAGGGGAAGCTGGGAGCAAGTCAAGACTGGGGAAAGCATAAACAGGGATGGGAGGAAGCAGTGGCTATGGTAGTGGGGGGGACACTTGGTGGCACAAAGGAGGAAGGGGGCACTATGCCAGAGTGGGACCCTTAGGGCCTCGGCTTCTAAACAGCATCACCAGCACCCACAGCCATGGCACCATGAAGGCCTTACAACAGTGAACTGCTCAGGCTGGGTTTGTGACTCTGGGTGAGGGTAGCATCGCCTCCAGGACCAACCCTCGCACGCCCCAGTCTTCCTGCCCCTACTTGCCCGGCCCTGACCTCCACTCTCCACGCCTTCCCTCCTTGGAGGCCCTGATAAAGTTGAGGGCAACTGGAAGCCTTTAAAGAGACCCTCCTGGGCTGGTCCCTAGGTCCCCTCCCGTCGCTCCCCGTACCACCACCACCACCACCACCAGACTGGTGACTTGGGCTCCAAATGGCTGGAGCTGGTGGGGGCTGGAAAACCGGGAGGGGGAGGGAAGGGAAGAGGAGAATCAAACAGAAACCTCATCTTTCTATCAGCAGCCATGCAAGCAATATTGTTCAGCGTGACACAAAAGCGGCACTGAAAATAGCAGCAGCCAGAGCGGGGCTGCCAACCACTGCCTGAGATAACGTCTACTTGGAGACACTGGTGTCTTTGTGGGGCTGTCAGTGTCCCTATTGTTCCCCAGCCTATTGCCTGGGGAATATTGTTCCCGGCTTTTGTCTCCCCCGGTTCACTTTTGTTTGCCTTTACTTACCATTTCATCCTGCTCCCCCGGTGCTCCCCCATTCCCTCCTTTGTTTCTCCCTCTCCAGCCTGCCTGGGGCTGGGGATTGGTGCCCGGAGACAATAGGCCCGGCCCCCTCCCACCCTGCGGCCCCACCCCACCGCGCACCCGCGCTCCCTCCGCCCCTCGCTCTGCTGAGTGGCACCCAAGACGCCCGGAGGGCGGGGCCGGCCCCCTCCCCCAGGGCAGCGGGAAGAGCCGCCCCGGGCAGATCTGCCTCCCAGGAGAGCCTCAGATGCCGGCGTGGGTCCCTTCGGACGCGGATCTCCCTTAAAACAGAATGCATTTGGGGGCTTGGACGTGCTCCTGCTCCACGTCCCCCAGACCCTCTTTCAAGTGCCCAGCATGCACTTCTCTGACCAGGCCACTGTGCTTTCTTCCTCCTCCCTCTCGGACTCACGGATCAAAGCTACTTCTGTTTATTTGCACATTCAAATCCAGACTGCCTCCAGTAACCCGATGCGGTCAGGCGCCAGGATGGTGCGCGAGAAGCCCCGCCCCGACGGCTGCACCCGGTGAGGGAGGGGACAGGGGTCTCCCAGGGTCAGAGCTGGGAGCGGAGGAGCTGTGGGCCGGGAGAACAATCACATGCCCGGCCCTTCAGCATGGCCCTGGGGAGCCTCGCCTCCGTGATGGGGGAAACTGAGGCCTCGAAAGGGATTTAGAAAATACAGCGCCCAGACCCTGAGCCCGCTGGCCCATCTCCGGTGTCCTCTCACGGTCCTGCGGAGCCGGTCCCTCTTGGGCCTAGCTAAGAGAAGGGCCCTAGGGAGCGCTGAGGGAGCCGGGGCTTTTCCTTCTGCCTCTCCAGCTTCCTGCCCTGAGAAGATGGGAACCCACCACTGCTCTGGAAGCCTCTCCTTGGGGCAGCCAGGGGCAGGGGTAGAGCCTTAGGCCAGAGAGAAGGCTCCACTCTCATTGTTCTGGTTCCAAGGACAATGGGAATAGTCTCCCGAGAGCCATTGTTTCAAAAGCTGGAAATTGGGTAAGGGATTTCCGGAAAGATTGAATGGAGGCCAAGCTTGGCTGTGAGGAGACCCGAGGAAGAGGAAGGGGAAGAGGAAAAGGCGGGGCCGTCTGGGGTGAGGGAAAGGACTCCCAGGCCCAGAGGCAAACTTGCCCTGGCCACGTCGCTGCTCTCAGTCTCAGGCTGCCCATTTTCTGATTCTTGCTGTCCCTTCTCCAGCCAGGATCAGCTCTAGATTCTTCTTTCATTTTCTATTTTGGTACTGGGGATTGAACATAGAGGTCCTTTACCACTGAGCGTCGTCCTTGGCCCTTTTTTATTTATTTTTTTGGTACTGAAGATTGAACCCAGGGGCGCTTGACCACTGAGCTGCATCCCCAGCTCTTTTCAGTTTTTTTATTTTGAGACAGGGCCTCCCTAAGTTGCTTAGGGCCTCCTTAAGTTGCTGAGGCTGGCCTCAAACTTGCAATCCTCCTGCCTCAGGCTCCTGAGTCGACAGGACTACAAGCGTGCACCGCGCCGCCTAAGCATGTTAATAGTACTCTAAGCAGAAAGAAAAACAAAATACTTTGTCCCTATCTTAAGGGCAAGAACTGAGTCTGGTCCACCTTTGTAACCCCGGCCTATAGTCCAGAGTGAGTGCTCAGTAGGTGTATGAATGACAGCGAAAGCATTATGGACTCAGAAGGCCACCTGGACTGGCCCTGGGCTTCTGCGAGGGTAGGTAAATAGAACTAAAAGTTTGAGGTGAGAAATATTTGAAGGTCGAGGCTAGCGAGGATCCTGGGACAGAAGGGTAGTTCAGAATGTGGGTGTGGTCACGGGCAGCAGTGCGGAACAACACGGCTGCTGGCTTTTCTCTTCCCATTCAGCCTACAGGGTCTGAGCTCTCAGAGATGCAGACGTGATCGCATCTTGCCTGGGCGAAACCGGAACTCCTCAGGACAGGGCCATTCTGATTGGTCCCAGGACTCACTGCAGATAAGCAGTGCCTGGGCGGGTACTTGGTGAATGTGGAACTCAATTAGCTGACAATCTAACTATTTCTACAGTGCTTCCTGAATGGCATTAAAGTTTTGGTATAGTCAGTGATTTTGACAGTTAATGTTTTATCCATTTTACTGACACTGATTTGATCTCTGAAAATTGGCGAGGGCCATAAAAATCAAAGCATTCACATTATACCTGAAATCCCAGCAGCTCAGGAGGCTGAGGCAGGAGGATGGCACATTTGGGGCCAGCTTCAGCAACTTAGAGAGGCCATGAGCAACTTAGTGAGACCTTATCTCAAAGACTAAAAAGAGCTGGGATTGTGGCTCAGTAGTCAAGTGCCCCTGGGTTCAACCCCTGGTAAAACAAACAAACAAACAAATAAATAAAATAGAATCATATCCCATCTAACTGGAATGAAGATGAGAACTGGGAAGTAAGCTAATGTAGACTGCAGAGCAATCAAAAGTGGTGCTATAAGACAGGCGCAGTGGCGCACGCCTGTAATCCCTGCACTTGGGGAGGCTGAGATAGTAGGATCGCGAGTTCAAAGCCAGCCTCAACAATGGCAAGGCGCTAAGCACTCAGTGAGACCCTGTCTCTACATAAAACACAAAATAGGGCTGGGGATGTGGCTCAGTGGTCAAATACCCCTGAGTTCAATCCCTGGTACCAAAAAAAAAAAAAAAAAAAGTGGTGCTATAAAGGCAATTTATTCAATAGAACATTTTCCTTATAGCTAGGAACGGTCAATGAAATATAAGTAGAAGAAATGGAGTGTCTGGAAATTTCTCCTAAAGGGGACTGCATGCAGGAAGCATACCCTTTTTTTTTTCGGTGGTGGTGGTGAGGATTGAACCCAGGGCCTTGTGCATGCAAGGCAAGTGTGCTACCAACTCAGCTATATCCCCAGTCCAGAAGTATATCTTTGTCCTTCTCATCTTCCTCTTTGTCCAATGTAGAATGTAACTGTGATGGTTGGAGCTCTAGCAGCCATCTTCTGACCACAAAACAATGTGGAAGTTGTGTTAAGTAGGGCCAAACAGGTGCTGGGGCTGTAGCTCAGTGGTAGAGCGCTTGCCTAGCATGCGTGAGGCACTGGGTTCGATCCTCAGTACCACATAAATATAAGCAAATAAAATAAAGGTACAAAAAATACAATAACATTTAAAAAGAAAAGAATCTGACTTCACGTTTAGAAAAAAAAAAAGTAGGGCCAAACAAACAATAACAAAAGTGCATGCATCCCTTATGATTGACAAGCTACAATGTTAGTCTCAAATTGCCTACCTATAAAATGAGATATCCCATTATTTACTAGAGCATGCGAATAATCCCATGTGTTTTCAAAGAAAAGTTGCAATTTGAATTTGGAGGAGGTGCTGGAGAGAATACAATTATTTTGTATAATAAAGCAGTAGGAACCAGTCTGAGGTGGGTGGAGGGCAGTGAAGAAGCCAAACGACAGATTAGATTACCTTAAGTGAAGTGGTAGTTGACAGCCTGACAGAAGGAGAGTGGGCTCTAAAAGGAGGGATAAGAACTAAAAAAAGAAGTTGGGGCTGGGGTTGTGGCTCAGTGGTAGAGCGCTTGCCTGGCCTGGGTTCGATCCTCGGCACTGCATATAAATAAATAGATAGATAGATCATTAACAACTACAAAATATTTTTTAAAAAAGAGCTAAAAAAAAATAGAAGTTTATCCATATTAATGACACTTAGTCAAATAGTCCTACTGACGTCATTAGGGCCTGAGGGCCATCAGGCTTTTGCAATAATACAGAAAAATGGAGGATCCAAGTGATGAGTACATGTGTGTCATCAGTGTGAGGCCCCTCCATTCAGCATTGCAGAAACCAACAGGCAGCCAGGCACAGTGGCGCACGCCCGTAACCCCAGCACTTAGGGAGGCTGCCACAGGAGAATTGCGAGTTCAAAGCCAGCCTCAGCAATGGCGAGGCACTAAGCAACTCAGTGAGACCCTGTCTCTACATAAAACACAAAATAGGGCTGGGGATGTGGCTCAGTGGTCGAGTACCCCTGAGTTCAATCCCAGATACTAAAAACAAAAAACAAGAAAGGAAGGAAGGAAGAAAGGAAGGGAGGGAGCGAGGGAGGGAGGAAGAAAACAGGCCAAAACCTCTACCTCCTTCTCCAAACACGTAAACTGAAACAAAAAACTCATAGCTACACTTGAAACCAAGAAAAGGAAGTCTTAAAAGCTATCAAAGAGGGAAGACAGATCATTTACCAAGAAACAAGAATCAGATCAACACGAAACTCTGTCATGTGAAGCAGCAGATATCAAACAATAATGGAAGAGGATCTTTCAAATGCTGAAATAAAATAATGTTAAATGTAAAATTCTATGCCTAGTAAGACTATTATTCTAGAGTCAGAGTAAAATAAAGACAATTTTATATACAGGAGAACCCAGAAGTTCTACTAATGACAGACTCTCATTGAAAGAACTATTTGAAGCCCAGCATGGTGGTGCATGTCTGTGATCCCAATAGCTTGGGAGGCTGAGGCAGAAGGATCAAGAGTTCGAAGCCAGCCGGGCGCGGTGGCTCAAGCCTGTAATCCCAGCACTTAGGGGGGCTGAGACAGGAGAATCACAAGTTCAAAGCCAGCCTCAGCAATGGCGAGGTGCTAAGCAACTCAGTGAGACCCTGTCTCTACATAAAACACAAAATAGGGCTGGGGATGTGGCTCAGTGGTCGAGTGCCCCTGAGTTCAATCCCCAGTACCAAAAAAAAAAAAAAAAGTTTGAAGCCAGCCTCAGCAATTTAGTGAAGCCCTAAGCAAGTCAGTGAGACTCTGTCTCTAAATAAAATACAAAAAGAGCTGGAGGTGTTGCTCCGTGGCTAAGCCCCCCTGGGTTCAATCCCTGGTACCAAAAAAGCAAAAAAACAAACAACAAACAACAACAAAAACCCAAAACCACCACCACAACAAAAACTGTTTAAACAAGAATGAATCCTGGGGCTGGGATTGTGGCTCAGCGGTAGAGCGCTTGCCTCGCATGCGTGAGGCCCTGGGTTCGATCCTCAACACCACATACAAACCAATAAAATAAAGACATTATGTCCATCTACAGCTAAAAAAAATATTTAAAAAAAAAAAAAAAGAATGAATCCTGAAGGAGAAAATGTAGGGTGCAAAATCGAACAGAAGATCATACATGAAAGCAAAAGTAAACGAAAAGGAGACAGACCTTGATGGGCCAGCGAGGCTTTATCAAGCCCCACAGGGGCACATTTTTAGGAGGAAAATGGCAATTAGTTACAAGAGGTGTCTGAGCTTTGCAGGGTTCAGCTAGACTTGAGTCACCGCAGAATGTGTCCATTTGGCAGTCAGGGCAAGCAGTTGTGAAAGTTCAAAGCCCATTGGTGCTGGGAAATGGTGACAGTTCAGAGCCCCTGGTTTTCTTCTTTCCACTGCCCTCCTTTTTGCCCTGGGGCTTGTCGTTTTTCATACCCTTCAATCCACATATCACATGTGTAAATTTAAAAAGGAAGTACAAGAGCCGGGCGTGGTGGCACACGCCTGTAGTCCTAGCACTTTGGGAGGCTGAGACAGGAGAATCGCGAGTTCAAAGCCAGCCTCAGCAATGGCAAGGCGCTAAGCAACTCAGTGAGACCCTGTCTCTACATAAAACACAAAATAGGGCTGGGGATGTGGCTCAGTGGTTGAGTGCCCCTGAGTTTAATCCCCAGTACCAAAAAAGGAAGTATGAGGACCAGGTGTGTGGCTCAGTGATAGGGCACCTGCCTCACACGCAGGAGGTTCTGGGTTTGATTCCCAACATCGCAAAATAGGAAAAATAAATAGGAAGTACTATATGAACAGGCAGTACCTCCAAACCCCAAAGGCCAGTCATCACGTAGGTGCATGTCTTGCTCTCCCCAGTTCACTTGCAGCTGGCTCAAGGTTGGAGTCTCTTGCTCTCTTGGTTCTGGGACTTAGGGAAGCAGAAACTACTGGGAAGAAGCTGTGTTTACCGCAGAGCCAAAGAATCAAGTCGGAAGAGTCTCCACAAGTCGGACGGCCAAGTCGGCCATAAATGGGATGTGTCCTGCAAGTCACAAGGCAGTGGGGGCGGGTGCATGTAATTCTGTCGGGAAATGGCATGAATGATTTTAGAACAGCAAAGAATCTACTGCGACAGGCCAAAGGGCTAGAAAAATATAACTGTTAGCAACTGTTGATTCTGGAGAGGAGAAATATATGTAAGTATATTCTGAATTTTCCAAGTTCTCAAAACATAAAAAAAAAAAAGAAGAGAAAGGAAAAATGTTAGATTCACAAGAACACATATTTTTATCATTTTGAAAGTTTAATATTAATTTTGTGAGCATTTGCCCATATTGCTAATAGTCCTCCTTATTTACCTTTTTATAACAGATGGAGATCTAATTTGATTTAAAAAGGCTGAAATGGATGAGATGAGATGATATAATTTTGGTGCTGAAACTATGCACATTTACCAAGGAATCTGAATGTCTGATACCTTATTGTGTGTGATTGACACTGAGTGCCATACTACCTTTTTTTTTTTTTTGTACTGGGGATTCAACTCTGGTTCCTTACCTCTGAGCCACATCCCCAGCCCCTTTCCAGCCCTTTTTATTTATTATTTTGAGACAAGTTCTTATTAAATTGCTTAGGGTTCTCATTAAATTGCTGAGGCTGGCCTTGAACTTGCCACCCTCTTGCCTCAGCCTTTCAAGCCACTGGGCTTACAGGTGTGTACCACTGTGTCCATAAATATGAAGATAGAAAACTTCATATTTCAAATGAGAAGATGCCAAGAATATTGAGCATATAAAGATAATGGACAGGGAGAGAATCATGAAAAATTGGTGCTTAAACAACTCAGGTATTTTCAATTGTCAGGAGAAATTGGGCAGACTGAAATGAATCAAAGGATGGCCAGATGCCTTCAGTGAGGAATAGTGCTTAGAAACAGCACACATTTCTAGGTTATCTGATTCTTCTTTTTTTTGGTACCAGGGATTGAACTCAGGGGCACTCAACCACTGAGCCACATCCCCAGCCCTATTTTGTGTTTTATGTAGAGACAGGGTCTCACTGAGTTGCTAAGCACCTCGCTGTTGCTGAGGCTGGCTTTGAACTCGCGATTCTCCTGTCTCAACCTCCCAAAGTGCTGGGATTACAGGTGTGCACCACTACACCTGGCTTAGGTTATCTGATTCTATAGGGTTTGAATTTTTCATTGTCTTTAAGCTATTTTATAACACTATAAGTTGTAAAAAGTGATAGCAATACAAATATTTTATTTTATACACATGAAAATGAACTCTGCCAAGTGAAGAGATAATAGATTTCTTTCTCCTTCCATATCCCAAAAAGCCCGTTTTGCATCTGTAAATTGATTTCATAGCTTACATATATATGGGGTCTTTGAATTATTTTTTGGAGGGTGGGCAGTATTGTATAGTAGGCAAGCCCTGCACCACTGAGCCACATCCCCAGCACTTTTTATTTTGAGACAGGGTCTCACTAAGTTGCCCAGGCTGGCCTTGAACTTGTGATCCTCCTGAATAGCTGCAATTGAGCCATTACACCTGGCTTGAATTCTCTTTTGAATTTGTTGAAACATCTTACTGATTCCTTCATTAATTTAGTAACTTAAATGAAAATATTTGATATGGTTCATTTTATACTTGTATGAGAGTTGTGGTTTTACATTTTTATTGTTTTGGTATTGGGGATTGAACCCAGGGGTGCTTAACCACTGAGTCAATCCTCAGTCCTTTTATTTTTTTTTTTTATTTTTTAGTTGTCAATGGACTTTATTTAATTAATCAATTTATTTATATGTGGTGTTGAGAATTGAACCCAGTGCCTCATATATGCTAGGCAAGTGCTGTGCCACTGAGCTACAATCCCAGCCCCACAGCCCTTTTATTTTTTAAAATTAATTAATTATTTTTGATACCGGGGATTGAATTCAGGGGTACTGAACCACTGGGTCACATGCCCAGCCCTATTTTGTGTTTTATTTAGAGACAGGGTCTCACTGAGTTGCTTAGTGCCTTGCCGTTGCTGAGGCTGGCTTTGAACTCGGGATTCTCCTGTCAGCTTCCCAAAGTGCTAGGATTACAGGCATGCGCCACCTGCCTAACTATTTTATATCTTATTTAGAGACAAGTTATCCCTAAGTGGCTTAGAGCTTCATTAAGTTGCTCAGGCTGGCTTGGAACTTGCAATCCTCCTGCCTCAGCCTCCCGAGCCGCTGGGATTATAGGCATACACCACCGCACCAGCCCAGCCCTTTAAAAAAATTTTTTTATTGGTTATTAGTTATACATGGCCATAGGATCCATTGTGATAAAATTAAACAAGCATGGAACATATCATATTCTAATTAGGATCTCATTCTTATTTTTTAATATTGTTTTTAGTTATAGATGGACACAATATCTTTATTTTATTTATTTTTATGTGGTGCTGAGGATCGAACCCAGTGCCTCATGCATATGAGGCAAGCGCTTTACCACTGAGCCACAGTCCCAGCTCCAGGACCCCATTCTTGTGGGTAGGCACGATGGTGGTATTCACTTAGGTATTTTCATATGTGTACCTAGGAATATTATGTTAGATTTATTCTATTATCTTTTCTATTCTTTTTTATTTTTAGCACTGGGGATTGAACTCAGGGGTTCTCGACCACTGAGCCACATCCCCAGCCCTATTTTGTGTTTTATGTAGAGACAGGGTCTCACTGAGTTGCTTAGTGCCTCACTGTTGCTGAGGCTGGCTTTGAACTCGCGATTCTCCTGTCTCAGCCTCCCAAAGTGCTGGGATTACAGGCGTGTGCCACCAAGCCCGGCTTCTACCTTTCCTATTCTTATCCCCGCTCCCTTCCCCTTTTCCCCTTTGTCTAATCAACTGAACTTCTCTTCTCCACTCCCTCCTCCCCCACATGATTTATGGTTTATCTTCCACCTATCAGCAAAAGCATTCTGCCTTTTGTTTTTCAGGATTGGTTTATTTCATTTAGCATGATAATCTCCAGATCCATCTATTTAATGGAAAATGGCATAAAGTCATTCTTTATAGCTGAGTAATATTCCATTGTTTATACACCACATTTTCTTTATCCATTCATCTGTTGAAGGGCATCTAGGTTGGTCCCATAGTTTAGCTATTGTGAATTGACCTGCTATAAACATTGATGTGGCTGCATTACTGTAGTACGCTGATTTTAAGTCCTTTGGGTATATGCTGAGGAGTGGGATAACTGGGTCAAATGGTGGTTCCATTTCTAGTTTTTTGAGAAATCTCCATACTGCTTTTCAGAGTGGTTGCACCAATTTGCAGTCCCATCAACAATGTATGAGCGTTCCCTCTCCTCACATCCTTGCCAACATTTCTTGTTACTTGTATTCTTGATAGTTGCCATTCTGACCAGTGAGATGAAATCTCAATGTCGTTTTAGTTGGCATTTCTCTAATTGCTAGAGATGTTGAACATTTTTTGTACATTTGTTGACCATTAGTATTTCTTCTTTTGAGGAAGATCTGTTCCCCTCCCTCTCCCTCTCTCTCTCTCTCTCTGTCTCTCTCTCTCTCTCTCTCTCTATTTTGGTGTTAAGCTTTTTTGAGCTCTTTATATATCCTAGAAATTAATGCCCTATCTGAGATGTGGGTGGTCAAGATTTCTTCCATTTTGTAGGATTTCTCTTCATGTTCTTGATTGTTTGCTGTGAAGTTTTTTAGTTTGATGCCGTCTCATTTATTGATTTTTTTTTTTTTTTTTTTTGGTACTGGAGATTGAACTCAGGGGTACTCAACCACTGAGCCACATCCCCAGCCCTATTTTGTGTTTTATGTAGAGACAAGGTCTCACTGAGTTGCTTAGCGCCTCGCCCTTGCTGAGGCTGGCTTTGAACTCATGATTCTCCTATCTCAGCCTCCCTAAGTGCTGGGATTACAGGCTTGCGCCACCGTGCCCGGCTTTCATTTATTGATTTTTAAATTTTACTTCTTGTGCTTTAGGAGTCTTGTTGAAGAAGTCAGTTCCTAACCCAGTATGATTGTTATGAGCCATTTCCCAAGTCCTTTTTCTATTTTATTTAAAGACAGGGTCTCACTGAGTTGCTAAGCGCCCCGCTATTGCTGAGGCTGACTTTGAACTTGAGATTCTCCTGCCTTAGCATCCCAAGCCAATGGGATTCAGACATGTACCACCACACCTGGTTTATGGTTTTATATTCATAAAAATTGCCTTTCAAACTTTTCAAAATAAAAATAAATTATCTTTTAACACTGAATATCTCAGGGACTTTATTTGAACATTTATAAGTAATCAGCCTCTGAAGCTACGTTTTTGCAAATATATGTGATAATGTTTTAAATTATTAAATGGTGCCTTTTCCCTATGACTTTCCTTGACTGGTCTCGTTTGTTTCATTGGTCTCTCAGTAATTTGCTTAGTCAGTTGGAATTGCCCTAACAGAATGCCATAGACTGAGTGAATGTTATCGTTTAGATGTGGTGTCCCCCAAATGCTCACATATGAGTCAATGCAAGAAGGTCCAGAGGAGAAGCGGGGCACAGTGGCACACGCCTGTAACCCCAGCACTTTGGGAGGCTGAGACAGGAGCATCGCGAGTTCAAAGCCAGCCTCAGCAATGGTGAGGTGCTAAGCAACTCAGTGAGACCCTGTCTCTACATAAAACACAAAATAGGGCTGGGGATGTGGCTCAGTGTTTGAGTGTCCCTGAGTTCAATCCCTAGTACCGCCCAAAAATTAAATAAATAAAATTAAATTAAATTAATGTGCCCTGCAATATATTTTCATTGTTTGGCACTGCTCTAAGTGTTGAAGAGCCCCAGGGCTGTCTCTGGTTCTCAACTCTTTGTCTACTTTCAGTCTCTCATTCACTTCTATGGCTTTAAGTATTTTATCTCTGTTAACAATTCCCAAATTGGGAATTTGTTCCAGGATATCCACAGGTACCAACACCCCAGAGCTCAAGTTCCTTTTATAAAATGGTGTAGTATGTGCATATAACTCATACACGTTCTTCCATTTAAATCTCTTTAGACCACTTATTATTCCTGATACAATATCAAGACTATGTACAGACTCTTTTTTTCTGAATATTTTTCATTCACTGTGGGTTCAATCCATGGCGCAAAAGTGGTGGAGTCCAGGATGGCTGTGCTGCTGGCCCAGACCTCTTCTGAGAGATTTTATTTATTTACTTATTTTGGGGTACTGGGGATTGAACTCGGGGGTACTCGACCACTGAGCCACATCCCCAGCCCTTTTTTGTGTTTTATGTAGAGATAGGGTCTCACTGAGTTGCTTAGCGCCTCACTGTTGCTTGAGGCTGGCTTTGAACTTCCAACTCTCCAGTGTTGGGATTACAGCCTGGCAGGAGAGACTTACATGCACTTGCCTGGGGAGTGCTCCACTTGGAAGTCCAATAGGTACCCCAGGCTGGCTCTTTCTTGCCTTCCCCATCTTGATGGATGGAAACTTTCCCCCTCCAATTGCTTAAAAAAAAAAAAACAACTTAGAGTCACCTTTGACTCCTTTCTTTCTCTCAAATGCCATATCCATTTCTTCCTGTGAGCTTCTCTTCAGAGTACCTCCGGCATCCAACCATTTGTCACTGCTTTCCCTGTTAGCTGCCCACACTGGCCCACACTACCAGGATAGAAACGGGCCTCTCCAGCTCCTCCCTCTGTGCCTTGAGTCTGTTCTTGATCCTTTCAGATGAGCCCTGTCACTCCTCTGTTCAGTATCTTGCCATGAGTCCCCATGCCACTCAGAGAAGACATCTGGGACCTTACAACAGCTGCCAGCCCTCCGTGAGCTGACTCCAGTTCTCCTGTGGTTTCCTGCAGCTTTCCTATGTGCCGGGCACTGGCTGCCTTAAGGCCTTAGTCTTGCCCTTTTGGCCTGGAATGCTCTGCTTTTAAATATCCCCATGGTGACTCTCCTTCAGGTTTGTTCTGGTGCCACACTCTAAACCACAGAGTTTAAAACTGCAACTTCGGCCGCACCCCAATCTCTTCACCTCTATCTACTTTGTCTTTTCTCCAAAGTGTTTACTTACCCCTGCAACACCTTATGGGATTCACTTACTGTGTGTGTTGCTATTCCGCCCCTCCCCCAAGCTTCTAGAATGGATGCTCCTCCAGGGCAAAGCACTTGCGTCTGTCTTGCTTCCTGCTGCATTCCAAGCTCTTACAACAGCATCTGGCACAAAACCAGACACCCAGAGGAGTGGGAGGCTAATCTAAGTAGTTTGGTGATTCTGACAAGGTCCAATAAGACAATTCCAGTTCAAGACTGCCAAACTGGAAGCAGAGAAGAACGGCGGAACCACAAATCGGATCCTGAAATCCAGATCAAAAAATCAATACCTTCCCAAGTCCAAATACAGTCTATGGGTGAAATGCTGATTTGCTTCTTTTTTATGTGAGAATGGTTGATACACTTGATTGGAATCCTGAAAATCTCACTGGGGACATGGAAAAAAGCAGTAAAATTGCAGAAACCTGACCTTGGACCCTTTAAAGGACCTCTGTCCTGCTCACTCTGCAAAAAGAGGGAATCTTCCATTCCAAGGCTCAGACTGGAATGCAGTTTGGGGGAAGGGGCAACATTCCTGGGGAGATTAGAGAAGATAGATTCTTAGTGACCCCCTTTCTACCTCTTTGTCCTAGGTCTATGCCTAGAGGCTAAAGCCATTAAGCAGAAAACAATTGGGGATGCTAATAAAAGGGAGACCTGCCATCCTGGCCCAGACCTGGCTTTTCTGCTCAGTAGGGGTTAGGGTGCACGGCAAGGTCCTGTAACCCTGATGACATTCTTTCATCCATAAATAAATATTTTTAAAGTTTTTATCACAGTCAGCAGCATTTCTGGCCTTGAGGAAACATCAATGATTAATATAAGGGCCTTGTTTTTCTGGAGTTTATGTTCTGGCTGGGAACAGAAAATAACCTAAGTAAAATGTGACTGAGATTAGCTCAGTGGTAGAATGCTTGCCTAGCATGCACGAGGCCCTGGGTTCAGTCTCCAGCCTACAAACAAACAAATGGACTAGATCAGGGAACTCCCAGGCATGAAGAAGAAAATTAAAATGAGAATGTGGTGGGGGAGGGACTGCTTTGGATGGGGTGGTCAGGGAAGGCCTCTCTGAGAAGTTTTGTTGATATGAAAACAAAAACAAAACAAAGCAAAAACAAAAACAAAAAAAGCCTCAGCAATGGCGAGGTACTAAGCAACTCAGTGAGACCCTGTCATTAAATAAAATACAAAATAGGGCTGGGGATGTGGCTCAGTGGTCGGGTGCTCCTGAGTTCAATCCCCAGTACACCCTCAAAAAAACAAAAACAAACCTATATAACCGTTACCTCTAGGTGAGGACAAATCTGATAAACACCATCAGGAGGTAAAGGAGCGGAGAGAGTTTCAGGATTTGTAGCAAGGAGAACATTGGAAGTGAGCTGCAAAGCAGTGTTCTCTCCAAACAGAGAAAGTGAGGCCCTTTGGTTGGAAATTTGCACATGCTCAGATAGGGGAGATTCATCATCACACGTAGAGGTAGGGACATTTCTGAGCATGCTCAGTTTGAGGTCATAAGCACATGGTCAAAAAGAAAAAAGATGGCGGGTGAAGGAGATGGAAAATCACAACCCCCAGGGAGAAAAGGAGAACAATGGGCTCTGGACTTTCCCTATTTCCCATATCTACACCTGTTCCCCTGACTGCCCAACAGACACATCCCTGCTATGACTCAGCCTCAATGAACCCTATAAAACTCAGATCCCTGTAGTAATCAGTTGCCACTTTCTTCTTGAAAATGTGCCCCTCTGCTGCTTGCTAAAGCATCTGTCTGTGTTTCTTTCTTTTTTCTTTTTTCTTTTGGTACTGGGGATTGAACTCAGGGGCACTCGACCACTGAGCCACATCCCCAGCCTTATTTTGTGTTTTATGTAGAGACAGGGTCTCACTGAGTTGCTTAGCACCTCGCCATTGCTGAGGCTGGCTTTGAACTCACGATTCTCCTGTCTCAGCCTCCCTAAGTGCTGGGATTACAGGCGTGCGCCACCGCACCCAGCTCTTCTCCATTTCTTTTTCTTTCACTTTCATTTGCTTTCAGCAGGCACATTTCCTGAGCATAGAATTTAGTCCTTGCAAGTTTCTCCAAAAAGCATTGGCCAAAACATGAGGAAGGCACCTGAACAATCTTCTAAAGGGCAGCACGTCACCCCCAGAGTATAGCAGCCTGTCCTTAAGTGTGCCAGCCTGGCCTTGTGGCTCACACTTGCAATCAATATAGACACAACACTTCACCTGTAGGCGTTCCAGGAAGTTCTCCCCACAAATAGCAGTTCTCTAGCAGACATCAACCAGGTGTCCTATGATTCAATTCCATTCTGTCTTTATCTATTGGGAGACAGTGTCAGAGCCCACAGGTTAAGGGCGTCATCCCACAAGACTGTCACCCACTTCAGACACCATTCACACGTGGTGCCAGGTTGTATTCTATAAATAAAGGTTCCTACAATCCCCCTCCTCAGCTTTGCTCATGTGCTAAGATGGCCCACAGAACCCAAGGGAATCCTTCATGTTTACCAGTTTATTATAAAAGATATAGAAGAACCAGATGAAGAGATGCACAGGGAAAGTATGGGGGAGGGGCTGCAGAGCTTCTGTGCACCCCTTGGCACCTCCACAAGCTCAGCAACCTAACTCATCAGATCTTCTTCAGATTTTTTTTTGGAGGGGTGGGGATTGAACTCAGGGGCACTCGACCACTGAGCCACATCCCCAGCCCTATTTTGTGTTTTATGTAGACACAGGGTCTCACTGAGTTGCTTAGCACCTCGCTGTTGCTGAGGCTGGCTTTGAACTCGTGATTCTCCTGTCTCGGCCTCCCAATGTGCTGGGATTATAGGTGTGTGCCACTGCACTTGGCTGAAGTTTTAATTAATTAATTAATTAATGTTCTTTATTTATACTAAGGATTGAATCCAGAGGTGCTTAACCACTGAGTCACATCCCTAACCCTTTTTATGTTCTATTTTGAGACAGAGTCTCACTAACATGCTGAGGCTGGCTTTGAACTTGTGATCCTCCTGCTTCAGCCTCCCATGACCCTGGGATTACAGGCATGCACCACCATACCCAGCCCTTTCAAGTTTTTAAAGAACATAATGTCCAAACACCCCTCCTCGCCTCCTTCAACCCTCTAATTCTCTAATCATGTGATCTTTCTGGTGACTGGCTTCGTCCTAAACTCTCTGGGGGCCACACCCTAAGTTATATCATTAGATAAACCTAGGTGAGATCATGCTCAAAAGACATTCCTCTGATTCAGGAAATTGCAGAGCTTTTAGGCACTCTATAACAGGGAATGGGAGACAGAAACCTGGGCCATTTCATGTCATATCATAGACCAGATGATGAAAAAGATCCAGCCATGGATAGAACAGCAAGCATCAAAGTTCTGGGCTGGAACCAATGCTCGTGGAGCCCACAGGAAGCCTATGTGACTCAGGAAAGAGAGCAGGCAAATGAATGAGCAGAAAAGGGACAGAGATGGAATTGGAGAGGTAGGATGGAGTCAGACTATGCCTTGGGAAGACAATGGCAGTTATAAAGAAGTGAGTTCATAGTCTGATTTTAATTTTCTAAATAGTACTCTAAATTATAAGGGTGACTATAAAGTTAATTCAATAGTCCAGGCAAAATCATGTGCAGTGTCGCATGCCTGTAATAATGCCAGCGGCTTGGGAGGCTGAGGCAGGAGGATCGCAGCTTCAAAGCCAGCCTCAACAATTTAACTAGGCTCTAAGCAACCTAGTGAGAACCTGTTTCTAAATAAAATATAAAAAGGGCTGGGGATATGACTCAGTGGTTAAGCACCCTTGGGTTCAATCCCCAGTTCCAAAAAAAAAAAGTCCAGTTGGAAGATAATCACAGGTTGAGCAAGATAGGTAGCGGTTGTATTGGAAATAAAAAGATGTGAACATTTCAAAGAGATTTTGGATATTTTAGAGTGTGAAAGAATGCACCAGATAGTTAATGAAAATGATTTCTTTTTTTTTTTTTTTTTTTTGGTACTGGGGATTGAACTCAGGGGCACTCGACCACTGAGCCACATCCCCAGCCCTATTTTGTGTTTTATGTAGAGACAGGGTCTCACTGAGGTGCTTAGTGCCTTGCCATTGCTGAGGCTGGCTTTGAACTTGCGATTCTCCTGTCTCAGCCTCCCTAAGTGCTGGGATTACAGGCTTGAGCCACCGCGCCCGGCGAAAATGATTTCTAATAGTGAAAACCAAGAGGTGGAAAAGGGATAAGAATATGTTAGTCCTATATTTACCAGGTTGGCATTAGGATTATTCTGAAGGGAAGACAACTGAGAAAGAGCAGACACCAAAAAATCTCTCTGCCCACCCCAACATTTGCCTAAAAGCAGGACATAAATTTCCATGTGTAAAGGTGTCTCCCTCTTCTGTACCAGAACACCTATTAGACTTTTAATCACCAGAGACAACTTTAGACTTTTAGTCCAAAGTGATGCAGAGAAATCTTGAAAGCCAGCCTCCCTAAAGTACCCCTTACTGTCCATTAGTCCCCCTGCCTCACCCCTGCCACACCATATATAGTGTACTCTCCCTAAAAGCCTAAACCCAGCGGGGCATGATGATGCACGCCTGTAATCCTAACAGCTGGGGAGGTTGAGGTAGGAGGATCGAGAGTTCAAAGCCAGCCTCAGCAATTTAGTGAGGGCCTAAGCAACTCATCGAGACCCTGTCTCTAAATAAAATGTAAAAAAGGGCTGGGGATATGGCTCAGTGGTTAAGTGCCCCTGGGAACAATCCTCAGTGCCAAGAAGAAAAAAAAAAAAAGCCTAAACTGCAGGCTGGGGGATCAGCTAGGTGAAAGAGCGCTTGACTAGCATATGCAAGATCCTGGGTTCAACCCCCAGGACGGCAAAATCAAAACAAAAAAACACAAACAACAACAATAAAAAGCCTAAATCCCGTTTTTTTCCTGTGTCTTGTCATTTCTCTACAAATTAATTGTTCTTTGCTAAGGGGCTACATAAGTCCCAAGTCCTAACCACCCATTGAGCCACTGATCACTGAGTTCCTTCCAGGTGTAGGATGCATGCGTTACTGAACTCTGTTCAATTTTTCTTGTTAATCGGTCTTACTTCAGTTTAATTTCCAGATTTCCAGCCCCAGAACCTAGGAGGGTAGAGGAAAGTTTTTTCTTCCCCTAAAGTGGATATGCACTGTCACAAAAATAGTGTTTATATTTCTCAAAGTGGCAGTAATGAACATCTTTATTTATTAAAGAATCAAAGGTACAGTCAATCCTTGTAGCATATAAAAATAAGCACATGAACATAAAATTATGCTTAGTAATCAGTGTTTCAGTATTGTATGTTGGAAATGATGTCAGTGTCTGATGAATATCCATTAATCAACTTAATTAATTAATTAATTTTTCAGTACTGGGGATTGAATTCAACAGTGTTTTACCACTGAGCCACGTCCTCGCCCCTTTTTATTTTTTATTTTGAGACAGGATCTTGCTAAGTTGCGTAGGGCCCCACTAAATTGCTGAGGCTGGCTTTGAACTCTTGATCCTCCTGCCTCAGCCTCCCCAGTTGCAAGTATTACGGCAAGTGCCACTGCACCCAGCAAGGCACATTAATTTTAAATTTCTGGGCTGGGGTTGTGGCTCAGTGCCAGAGCACTTGCTTTGCATATGTGAGGCCCTAGGTTCGATTCTCAGCACCACATATAAATAAATGAATAAAATAAAGGTCTATCAACAACTAAAAAAATATTTAAATTTTTTTTAAATTTCCTAGTAGCCACATATTTAAATATAAAAAGAAACAGATGAAATTAATTTAAAGTACATTTTAATAGCCAAAATGTTTGCAATCCTCCTGCCTCAGTCTCCTTTGTAAACCAGGATTACTGGTTACCAGAATAACTATTATATAAGGTTAAAAATGAATTTATATTTTTATAATCTTAAATTGTAAATAGAAGTAATGTTCACTTATTCAATCAGTATAAATTAAAGAGTATATCTAAGTAGAATAAAAACATACACTTTAGCTGGGGATGGTGGCACATGTCTGTGATCCCAGCGACTCAAGAGGTTGAGGCAGGACAATCACAAATTCAAGGCCAGCCTGGGAACTTTGCAAGACCTCTAGAAATAAAAACTGCCGGGCGCAGTGGCTCAACCCTGTAATCCCAGAACTTAGGGAGGCTGAGACAGGAGAATCACGAATTCAAAGCCAGCCTTAGCAGTGGCGAG
>PVHX01025141.1:0-22863 GCA_004024805.1 Geosciurus inauris | reverse complement strand
GGGGCTAGGCCAGGAGTGGATAAAGCTAGAAAGAGACACCATAGAAAAGAAGGTATGGCACCCTTGGGTGGGTGGGGTGGCAACAGCCCTTCAGGAAGCCAAGAAAAGAGATGGCAGGTGAAGATGAGAAGAGCAAGCTAGAAAGACGGAGGGACCAGGCCCTAGACTCCAGGAGTTCTTTCATCTATTCTCCTGCCTGTGGGTCTTTGCTTCTCTTTCCTATTCAATTTTCTGCATATTCTACTCCCTTTCCCACCACATCTTCTTTTACTTTCTATAGTCACAGTTGCTGGCTTAGTACCTGTGTTTTTTTATTTCTCTCTTTCTTCCATGGTTTTATTTTTCTCTTAGGTTTCAGTTCTCTGAATCTTTTTTTTTAATTTTGGCAGGGGGTACTAGGGATTGAACATAGGGCACTCAACCACTGAGTCACATCCCCAGCCCTATTTTGTGTTTTATTTAGAGACAGAGTCTTGCTGAGGCTTTCTTTGAACTTGCAATCCTCCTATCTCAGCCTCCCAAGCCGGTGGGATTATAGACGTGTGCCACCGTGCCTGGCTCAGTTCTCAGAATCTTGACACTGGATGTCAGTCTATGTATGTACACACTCTCTGAATCTGTTCTGCCCTTCCAGATGCCTGTCACCTTTGAGGATGTGGCAGTGAATTTCACCCAGCAAGAGTGGGAATGTCTAGATGCCAGTCAGAGAGCTCTTTACCAGGGTGTTATGTCAGAAACCTTCAAAAACCTGGAGTCTGTGGGTAAGAGTTGGGGTCCTCAGTCATTACCTGGGCACAATTAGCTTCATTGAGCTAGTTCTGTACTTTCCAGATGTGGACAATCTGGGTCACTAAGCTAGGGGGTAAAAGGAGAAGAAATGAAAACTTGCATGAAGTCAGACATAACACTTGTAACATGGTGACGGTGTTCTCAAAATATGCATATTTGTCTATTCATCCAACCTATATTTACTAAGTCACTCATGTGCCAGGCACTTTTCTGGGAGCTGGCCTTTTGGAATGTGTTTCTGTATCTAAGTGTCCAGATTAAAATTTTAAGGACTTAAACCAGTAATTGTTTATTTGACTCACAGATCTATAGTCTGAGCAGAGCTCAACCAGGAAATCTCTCTCTCTCTTTTTTTTTTTTCCAGTACCAGGGATTGAACTCAGGAGTACTCGACCACAGAGCCACATCCTCAGCCCTATTTTGTGTTTTATTTAGAGACAGGGTCTCACTGAGTTGCTTAGCACCTCACCATTGCTGAGGCTGGCTTTGAACTCGCGATTCTCCTATCTTAGCCTCCCAAAGTGCTAAGATTACAAGTGTGCGCCACCGTGCCCAGCTGAACAAGGAAATCTTGTTTCTGTCTAATATGGTGACAGCTGGAGTGGTTACTGGAGCTAGAGGATCCATTTTGGAGATGGCTCATTCATGTGGCTGATAAATTCACAATAGCTTTTGACTGGAAGCTTGGACAGGAACCTGAGTTCCTCTTCCTGTAGAACTTTTCACAGGGCTGTTTGAGTTCCCTTGTAGCATGGAAGCTGGGTTGCAAGAGGGTTTTTTGTTGTTGTTCTGGGGATTTAATCCATGGTGCTTTACCACTGAGTCACACCTCCAGCTCTTTTTATTTTTTATTTTGAGACAGGGTCTTACAGAGTTGCTGAGGGCCTCACTAAATTGCTGAGGCTAGCTTTGAATTTACAATCCCGCTACCTCAGACCTTCTCAGACTCACAGGCGTGAGCCACGGTGCCTGGCAGAGAGGATATCTCAAAGGACAGGAAGTGGTAGCTACCAATCTATTAAGGCCTGAGCTTGCAAGTTGGCACATCATCACTTCTGTCACATTCTGTTTGTCAAGTGCAGAGCCCTCTAGATTAAGGTTTTTAAAACAAGCATACAAGAAATAACCTGTTGTCCCCAACAGATGTGAAGTGTCTGAGCCTGGAGCCAACTTTACTCTTTCTTTCATTCCCACTTGCCAGCAAGAGTATTTCTGCCTAAACCAGATCTGATCACCAAGCTTGAGCAAATAATGAGACAGAGGAGAGCAGATCTCCATCACCCAAACAGAAAAGGCCTCCCTTCAGGTAAGAATTGCAAAGGAGAGAAAATCAAAAGGGCCCAGGGCAATCCCTGGAAGGGTGGAGAGCTGACTGAGAGAATCAAGGTTCTCTGTGTTCTCTCCTATCATCCATTTGTCCAGCCTGGTTAGACTTGGAGCTAGAAGAGACCTGGAATAAAAGGCTGAGTCCTTGATGTTATGATGAATATCTAAGCCTTTCAGGACAAATGAATGTCTTTGGTTTCTAGGGATTGAAAGATTATATGTGAATAGCTATGTCAGTCACACCCCTTTGATGAAAAATTTCTTTCCAAAAGAAAAGAGAAGCAGGAGAGAAAAGCATGAGGGTGGATCGGAGAAGGGGACACTTGTTTCTGGGAGTAGAGTAAGGAGTTAAGAAGTCAAGCCAGGCTAACCACATCTCTCCATTTGCTAGAACTGTCCTCGTTTATACTTCTCATCCCAACTTGATAAATTTGTTTTCTTTTCTTTTGAGGGTACTGGGGATTGGGGGCTCCACACATGCTAGGCAAGCACTCTCCTACTGAGCTACAACTCCAGTCCTTTTTTATTTTTTATATTTTTGGTACCGGAGATTGAACTCAGGAGTACTGGACCACAGAGCCACATCCCCAGCCCTATTTTGTGTTTTATTTAGAGACAGGGTCTGACTGAGTTGCTTAGTGCATCGCCATTGCTGAGGCTGGCTTTGAACTCACAATTCTCTAGTCTCAGCCTCCCAAAGTGCTGGGATTACAGGCATGAGCCACTGTGCCTGAGTCCTTTTTATTTTGAGACAGGGTCTCCCTAATTGCTGAGGCTGGCCTCTAACTTGCCATTCTCCTGCCTCAGCTTCCAAAGTAGCCGAGATTAGAGGCCTGGGCAAACATGCCTGGCTTCCAGCTTAATTAGTAATAACACCTCTTTACTCTCAAGTGTTCCAATATACATGATACAGTAGTCCTCCTTGGGCTGGGGATAGAGTGCTTTCTTATCCACAGGGAAGTCTTCCAAAACCCCCAGTGAATATCAGGCACAGTGGCATTTGCCTATAATCCCAGCTACTTAGGAGGCTGAGTCAGGAGGATTGCAAGTTTGAGCCCATCCTGGGCAATTTAGTAAGACCCTGTCTCCAGATAAAAAATAAAAGGGCTGGGGATGTGGCTCAGTGACAGAGTGCTTCTGGGCTCAATCCTCAGTATGAGCGTGGGGCAGACAATGGATGCCTAAAACCACAACCACAGATAGTACTGAAGCCTAAACACATTGTGTGTGTGTGTGTGTGTGTGTGTGTGTTTTCCTATACATGCATACCTATAATAAAGTTTAACTTTTTTTTTTTTAATGGTACCAGGGGCACTTTACTGCTGAGCTACATTACCAGTCCCTTTTATTTTTTATTTTGAGACAGGGTGTACCACCATGCCCAGCTAAATTTAATTTCTAAATTAGACACAGTAGGACATTAAACAACAATAGTAAAATAGGACACTTATAAAAGTTCTATGAATATGATCTTTTTCTCTCTCAAATTCCAGAATTTCCATTTAATATTTTTGAACTATGGTTGAGTGTGGATAACTGAAAATTGAAGTCACAAATATGGAGGATTACTATACATTGTATGGTTGTGGATATCTGTGGGATGCCTGTGGGAGTATGGACAATATTGGAATGAGAAAATGAATTTCAAGAAATGTGGCCATAAGCTGGGCACGGTGGCATAAGCCTGTAATCCCAGCACTTAGGGAGGCTGAGACAGGAGAATCGCAAGTTCAAAGCCAGCCTCAGCAACGGCGAGGCGCTATGCAACTCAGCGAGACCCTGTCTCTACATAAAACACAAAATAGGGCTGGGGATGTGGCTCAGTGGTCGAGTGCCCCTGAGTTCAATCCACAGTACAAAAAAAAACAAGGAAATGTGGCCAGAAGTTAAAATATAGATCTCTGACATTGTTGGAAGATTCCAGTTAAATTTTTACTTGCTTATAATTTGAAAAGCCTCAAGTTTTTCTTGTCTCCATCCTGTGAAGTCCAAGGGTGAGGGTAAATGTCGGGGTGGGAAAGGGATGGCAGAAAGGGAAGTGGCTTGCACAGAAGGGAAAGATTGCCTGGCCTTCTTGTGAATCTCGTATCATTAATACTTCCTTGTTGGCTACAGGAGGCGAGAAGGAAGAACTTCAAGAGCCAGGTGAGAATCAGAGAGATGAAGGGACTAGTGATGATAAGAAAGTCTCCCTTGTTCACAGAGGGACAGGCCAGAGCCCACCCTCTGGCAAGCCCTCAGTGTTCCGAACATCCCAAGCTGGGCCACCCTTTCTCTGCCACAGCTGTGGCAGGTGTTTCAGAAAGAGCTCCTACCTCCACAGCCACCAGTTTGTTCACAACCCTAAGCGGACTAACATCTGTAGCCGGTGTGGGAAGTTGTTCTGGAGCCCCAAGGCCCTCAGCTGCCACAGGCGCAAACATCATGGGGAGAGGCCCTTCTGTTGCCCACTCTGTGACAAGACCTACTGTGATGCTTCTGGACTGAGTCGGCACCGTCGTGTTCATTTGGGTTACCGGCCCCATTCGTGTCCTGTGTGTGGGAAGTGCTTCCGGGACAGGTCTGAACTCAAACGCCACCAGAAGATACACCGAAACCGGGAGCCAGTGGCTGGAAACCAGGATCATATTGTGAGGATTCCAGATACCATAGGTGGGTTCCGGGAGCCCATTGTCAGGAGACAGAGGACCATCCAGGGACTTGTGAACCAGGTACCAGTGGCCAGGATCCAGGAACCCATATTGAAAACTGAGGGTCCTGTGACCAGGACACAGGTCTCAGACAGTAGATCCTCCTGCCTGAATACCAGATCCAACTCTTCAGTGCAACCCTCAAGACTCAAGATCTTCTCTTGCCCACATTGTCCCTTGACTTTTAGCAAGAAAGCCTCTGTCTCCAGCCACCAAAAGGATCACCTCACAGAGCAGCCTACCTGCTGCTTCCATTGTGGCAAGTCTTTCAGCTCATCCTTCTGGCTCGCCAAGCACCAGCAGACTCACTGGAAGCAAAAGATCTACCGTTGCCCCATCTGTGACCTCTGCTTTGGGGAGAAAGAGGGCCTTCTGAATCATTGGAGGAGCTATAAAGGCAAGGAACAGTGTCTAGGCAGTCCCCATAAATGCTGGGTAATCCTGGGCCAGAGGCTTGGCTGCTTTCATGATTCCCCATGACTGGGAAGGACTGGAGATACAGAGGAAACAGATCTTCAAGAATCCGTATCCCCAGGAGAGACGCAATATGGGAGAAGGCATGCAAAGGAGACAAGGCAAAGGGGAGGCAGTGAGGATCTCAAAACATAAATGAATGGCCTTTCCAACAGAGGTCGTTGTGTTTGGTTTTCCTGAGGACTGACCTCCAGGGTCAGGAGGCTTGAGTAGAGAGAGAGAGGTGAATGAATGATGAAGGAAAGACAACCAAAAAAAGGGAAAAGAAGTGTGCATATAGAAACTCATATTATTATTAATTAGCACCTAGCTTGTTTCTTTGTGTCTGATAGATCATCAAGTAGTATTTGTTGAATAAAACAATAGCTACTCTGATGGGTATGAAGATGGGAGAAAGGGGATTAGAGGAGAGAAAGTGGGAGGGACGCAGAGAAGATGTGGATGTAGAAGGCAAACCATTCTAAAGTGGATGTGCTGCTCAGTTCCCATGCATTGCTTCCTGAGGCCCTCCACAGGCTGCTGAGACAAGAGGGAGTTCAGGCCAGTATTCTGTGGTCTCTCTCCATCTCCATCCAGGTCTTGGTTAGGGCTTCCTACATTCTCACTCTGTAGCTCATCCATCTTCCTCTTTGATATTTTGGACTCTTCCTATCCCTTCCCTTCTACCCTTTCTGCTCTGATCAATAAGGGCTCAGTCTTGGAAGAAACAACCACCATTTGCAAATTGGATGTTCTGGAATTTGCAGTGAGGAAGATCTTGGTCTCCAGTTTGTGGTTGAACTCCTCCTGTCTGTGTTACTCTCCAACACAGGAGTCCTCTGATGGAGAAAAGAGACCCACCTCGTTTTAGCCAGAGAGGGCTTCCTAGTGGAAGACAGAGGAGAAAAACATAGGAAGCAAAAAATGGCAAAAGAAGGAAGGAGCTGAGGAAAGGAAGAAAAAAGGTAGATGACAGAAGGGAAATCAGTTCTATTTGGAATTCAGAATGTTCCTGAAAGTGTAGATTGGAATGTCTCTGTAGCAAAGAGGCCAATGAGTATGCAACTTGATGGATGAGACATCCCCAAGGATCAGTCTCTGGACACACCAGGCTCGCCTCCACCCTTGTGGATCCACAGCACTCAGAAGGGATTTCCTAGAAGAAGGAGAAAATAACTTGAAAAATGGATGTCAGAAGTTTCTATCATGAAATCCCTGGACCTGGGAAATGAAAAGACCCCTGGGGTCATCTTATTTCTGTGGTTGGTCTTGGAGGTGAAGCACTGGGCAGCTGCTGTTGAGAATGGAAAGGGAGGCCAGCCAGAGGGAGATACCTACCGGAAGGCACTGAAGACGGAGCAGATGAGACAGTTGGTGGGAGCAGCCCAGCTTCCCTCTCTGCCACCTGTAAACTTGACTCTAACAACTGCCTCCTCCCCTTCTCCCTCACAGGGTGTCCTCTTCCACCATGTTCTCCAGCCCCTCCTGTCTTGGGATTGGGAGCCTTAATAACCCCTTGTTGCTTCAGTTTCCCTTTCCTGGCTTTTTTTTTTTTTTCTTTCTCAGTTTATAAGAGAAGAGAACTTACTTAGCTCCTCAAGAAACTGCCCTGCAAACAAAGAGAAATAAATATATGATTAGCGGAAGCTGAGGACACTCAGAATGACCCTTCCCTTTCCACTGAGGGGCCCCACTGATCTCAGTAAGCAGATCTTTTCACAGCTCCTCTGAGGAGACTGCCCACAGGCATGAGGACAGAGGAGGAATTTCAGAGCTCTGGAATCCTAAGTCCTGGTTCCACTATTTCCTACTCAGGGCTGCCTGGGTCCCCCACTGCTTAGTGTTCCTATTTACTGGCCCTTCCCTGCTACCGCACCTGCTAGTCTTCGATGCAACCAGTTGTAGCAGATGATCAAGGCAACCAGGGGTCCAAGAACTGGCACGATTACAAACAGAGTTATCTTCCAGCAGGGCACCCTCAGAAAGTGGGGATCTGAATTGGTCATCAGAACAAACAGGGTTAATATGTATTTCCCTTCATACTCACCTACCCTACTCCTTTTTGGGCTTCTGGTCCAAGAATACCAAAGGACTCAGGACAGAATCCAGGAAGTCCATGAACTTGGATGAGAAGCACCACATCTTTATTCACACCATAGTATCAGCTGTAGCTGTGCTTCATCACCAGTGGAAATCACAGATGTTTTCTCTCCCATTAGAGTTGTTACAGAAATCTCCAGCTGCTGTTTATTTTAAGAGTTGCTGCTACTTTATTTATGCATTACTTTTGTTATTTAAAGGAACTTTTATTTGTTAATATGTCATTTTGTTTACATGTTGGTAACTGTATTCCAACACAGATTTCTTTGTAATCCTATGAGTTATATTTTATGTGAACATTTAAAACATTCTGGGGATGGGACTGTGACTTGGTGGTAGAGCATTTGCTTAGCAAGTATAAGGCCCTGGGTTTAATTCCCAACACTGATCCTTGGTACTGGGGGGAAAAAAAAGAAGAAAAGAATGAAAAATATCCTGGAAGGGATCCTCTCATGGTACAAAAAGAGTTCAGACCTTTGATATTCAAATCCTTCAAAATACATGTTTATAGCCGGGCGTGGTGGCTCAAGCCTGTAATCCCAGCACTTAGGGAGGCTGAGACAGGAGAATCGCGAGTCCAAAGCCAACCTCAGCAATGGCGAGGCGCTAAGCAACTCAGTGAGACCCTGTCTCTACATAAAACACAAAATAGGGCTGGGGATGTGGCTCAGTGGTCGAGTACCCCTGAGTTCAATCCCTAGTACCAAAACAAAAAACCATGTTTATGAGATGTGTATGAGGCAGCAGGAAAGGCTGCTTAGCACAGGGAATATCTGTGCTCTGCCTAATGCCGTCTTCTAATTTCTCATGAAAATTCACTCTGCCATGTAAGTACAGTAGATGATGTGTGTTTTGTTTTGTTCTGTTAGTTCAAGTATGTTTCACCTCCCAAATATACACAAAATTTATGTGTTAACCTTCCTTTTGTAATTCCTAAAAGAAAAATGTGTAAGGATTTAACACTTAACATTTGTAAAGGAATAGGAAAGACAATTAATTGGACATAACTTTCCTAGCCTTGTATTTGTATACATGAAGAGGGTAACTCCAAGCCGGGTGCGGTGGCGCAAGCCTGTAATCCCAGCACTTAGGGAGGCTGAGACAGGAGAATTGCGAGTTCAAAGCCAGCCTCAGCAACCGCGAGGTGCTAAGCAACTCAGTGAGACCTTGTCTCTACATAAAACACAAAATGGGGCTGGAGATGTGTTTCAGTGGTCAAGTGCCCCTGAGTTCAATCTCCAGTACCAAAAAAAAAAAGAGGGTAACTCCACATCATGTATGACCACAAAAGTGGGAACCTAATTAGAATAAGTTATACTTTATGTATGTATATTTGGCCAAAATACATTCTATTGTCATGTATAACTAAAAATAAATTTTTTTTTTTTTACAAACTTGTAAAGCTGTTGGTATAGTGTCTGGTACATGGTATAAAGAGTATTTGCTATTTTGACCAATGCTAGATGCAAATGATGACATATTCAAAGAGAAAAAAAGAGGGAGAATATCTATCAGAAACTAAGCATTCTTTCCCTCTAGGTGACTGGAACCTGAGTGAAAAACCAAGTTGACCTGGGAGGGCCATGATATACCTGTACTTACCAAAGGTCCGATGGAGATTCTCTGAAAGAGGAACAAATAACAATGGATTTAGTAGGGCACTCCAAGAGGATCCTTTCTTTTATGAGTCTTTGTTATTTAATCACTTAAAATTTATTCTAGTCCTGACCCAGGAGAGAAAGGGAAGTTATAGGATTTTACTTCTGCCCTGGCTAAAAGCAGGAGAGAGCAAAGAGATTTTCTACAATTCTTGGCTGGTTATTGTTTTATAAATAGTGAATTTCCCAATTGAAGGGTATTGGAAGAGGCAGAGATGGTCTGAGAAAATGACAATTTGGTTATGACAAAAGACTAAAAAGAATTGGGGAAGAGAGAGTAGCTGGAACTTACCTATTTCTGCTCGAAGTTTTCCTAAAACAGAACAAGGCAACATTTTTAGTTCCTGCTCTGGCACTAGTTGGGAGCCTTTCCATACCCAGTGCCCTAACCCTTTGTGCAGGCTATTTCTCTGCAGCCCCTGAACATCTTCTGGAGAGCAGGAAAAGCACTAGATTTGAAACCAAG
Organism: Geosciurus inauris; assembly: GCA_004024805.1. Taxonomy (NCBI): domain Eukaryota; kingdom Metazoa; phylum Chordata; class Mammalia; order Rodentia; family Sciuridae; genus Geosciurus; species Geosciurus inauris. The sequence goes on along the minus strand of PVHX01025141.1, from coordinate 13,381 downwards.
GGTTTGGCTGTTTCCTTGGCTATTGTCTGGATTGAATAGTGAAACCAAGAATGAAAAAGACTTCTTTAGTAAACAGGATGTGAGGACAAACATCTGTCACCCCATTGATTGCCAGTGTTGATTCAGCTGATCTAGCTGGCTAGGCAGGTGTTCCTTTTCTCGTGAAGCTATACCCTCAGTTGGTATAGCTTTCCCCTGTGCTGGAGGAAACCTTTCCCCCGGTACTGGAGGACTGTTCTTCGGTCAAGGGTACATGAGTAGCTATATTCCCCCTGCTAGAACCTCAGTAAAGCCAGGCGTAGTGGTGCATGCCTCTAATACCAGTGGCTCAGAAGGCTGAAACAGGAGGATTTGCAAGTTGGAGGTCAGCCTTAGCCAGACCTGGCTCAGAAAAATAGCCTGGGGGCGTAGCTCTGTGGTAAAGTGACCTTGGGTTCAACACTCCCCACCCCCAGGTAAAAAAAGAACCTCAGTTAACAGCAATGCCTGGAATCATTCTAGGGCTTTACTACCTCTCCCATTGCTCTTTGTTCCTTTTCTGGCAGTTCTCAGTTCACCTTGCCACTCCACCCCACTGAGTTGTCACTTTGTAAATTTAAACCCATTTCCCATCTGAATGAGGAAGGGAGGAGCTAGATGTTTAGTGAGCAGCTACTTTGTGACTGGCTCTTTATTGGGCACTTTACAAGACATTATCCTCTTTAATCCTCCCTGAAATATAGTAGGGAGAAGGTTTACTTAACAGGCCTGGAGAATTGAATTTTGGTCATAGTTCAAGTACCTAAGATGGAACTCAGTCCCAGGCTGCCCACATCCATCATTCTCATTCTTCCAATTCAGCCAAGATGGCTGAAGGCTGTTTTTCAGGTGGGAGAAGGAAGTGACCATCTGGGATATATTCAAGATAAAAGACCTCACGAGATCCCACCTGTTCTCCCTCAGATGCTTCAAACCCTCTTTGCTACTTTATCCTCTTAGCAGCAGAAGAGGATGAAAGGTGAAAGTCCTTGTGCTTTGGCAGTAGGGAGAACACTTACTGGGGTGCAGAAGGCTTAGAATGGAAGTGGGGTTGAATGGAAAAGATGGAGGAAACTGTTCTTGAACACATACTATGTGGTAGGGACTTTGATTTCAGAATTTTTATTTAAAACTCCTAATAGCTTAGACCTGCCTGACTTTGAAGCTCACTCTCCCTGATGCATGAAACTACTGGATATGGTACAGGGGTCTGAGCTCTGCCACTTAAAACCTGTGTTAGTTTGAGCAAGTCACTGAACTACTTTTGGCCTCGGTTTCCTCCCTTGTAAATGAGGCCATTGCATGTGAGACTCACGTCCTAGGGAAATGCAAGCTCCTATTATATATGTGAAAGCATTCAGTAAGATGTAATATTTATCATTGTGGAATTCTGAACTCGGAAGTCTCTCAAAGTTAACTGACCTAGCTCTAAGAGGTTAGCTACTGACAGGGAAGGATCCTGATGGGCCCAACCTCTGCCCTATACCTCTCAGTCGGTGCTGCAGGCAGAGGAAGACAAGACCCACGGTGATCTGCAGCAGCAGCAGAGGCAGCACGGCAATGAGGACCAGCACTCCAGGGTTGACCCAGTAGAAGGGATCTGAAAGGCACAATCAGCACCACCCGGGTTACATCCTCAATTCCCAGCATAGCATCTGGGGGCTCCATAAACTGTTTTGAATAAAGGAACGGGTATCACCAAGATTCAAAGAAGGTGACGCAGAATTGGGCTAGGGTGATAGCTCAGTGGTAAAGCGCTCACCTAGCATGTATAAGGCACTGTGTTCAATCCTCAGCACCACACAAAAATAAAGGTATTGTGTCCATATAAAACTAAATATATATACGAGTATATGTATATATATATGTATATATGTATATATAAAGAAAGAAATGGATCAAGAAATGTAAAACAGCTGGGCGCAGTGGCACACGCTTGTAATCCCAGTGGCTCTGGAGGCTGAGACAAGAGGATCTCGAGTTCAAAGCCAGCCTCAGCAAAGGCGAGGTGTTAAGCAACTCAGTGAGACCCTGTCTCTAAATAAAATAAAAAGTAAGGCTCAGGATGTGGCTCAGTGGTCGAGTGCCCCTGAGTCCAATCCCTGGTACCCGGCTCCCCACAAAAAAAAGATATGTAGATAAGGCTTTTGCCTATTATTGTATTCCCCACTAAAAAAATGCAGTACGCTTTACTTTTAAGTTCATATTGAAAGTTACCTGTAGTGATATAATTAAGCAGGTTCAACCATCCCTTGGAATTCACAGGGGAATTGTTCCAGAAGCCCCTTGGATGTCAAAATCTACATATGTTCAAACCCCATAAATAACATGGCATGGTATTTGCATATAACGTATGCACATCTTCCCAAATACTTTATTTATTTATTTGGCCATGCTGGGGTCAAACCTAGGGCCTTATGCATGCCAGGTAAGTGCTCTACTACTGAGTTATGCCCCCAGCCCACTCCCATATACTTTATTTATTTTGTATTTGTGCATTATCATATACTTTAAGTCATCTCTAGATTATTTATAATACTTAATACAATGTAAATACTATGTAAACAGTTCTGCTGTATTGTTTAGGGAATAATGACAAGAAAAATTCTACATGCTCAGTATAGACACCATCACCATTATGATGATGATGATGATGATGAACCCACGGGAGATACACTAATGAGCTACATCCTTGACTTTTTTTTTTCTTTTTTGGTAGCAGGGATTGAATTCAAGGGTACTTGACCACAGAGCCACACATCCCCAGCCCTATTCTGTGTTTTATTTAGAGACACGGTCTCACTGAGTTGCTTAGTGCCTGGTTGTAGCTGAGGCTGGCTTTGAACTCGCGATTCTCCTGTCTCAGCCTCCCAAAGTACTGGGATTACAGGCATGCGCTACTGTGCCTGGCTCCCAGGGTCTAGCCCTTTTTATTTTTATTTTGAGACAGTGTTTCACCAAGTTGCTAAGAATGGCTTTAAACTTGCAATTCTCCTTCCTCAAACTTCTGAATTGCACACACAAGTGTGTGCCCTTGTGCCTGGCTTTTTCCTGAGTATTTTTGATCCTAGGTAGCTGAATCCACTGAAGTGAAACTCATGAGTATGGAAGGTTAACTACAGCTTTCTTTTCTTTCTTTCTTTCTTTCTTTCTCTCTTTGCATTCTTCTTATACTTTCACAAAAGATTAGAATCATAGAAAGAGATAAAATCAGACATTATATTATCAGCTTCTATGAAATATGCCAAAATAAATCAAACCTAGGTCTGATCTTGCATCTAGATTTCTGAGTTTACTGGAAATAAAGGGCATGTTAATCAGAAATGTGAGAATGTAGTCAGCAAAACTCAGACTATGGGAAACCCTATAGGCAAATACAAAAGTGTTAAGTCTGTTTGGATCTTATTCAAACCAACTATAAAAATACATTTATGAAAGGAAACCATGAACACAGGCTATTTGATGATACTAAGGAATTTTTGTTGATTTTTAAAGACGCGATTATAGGATTGTGGTTGTTCTCTTTTTTAAAAAAGTGTTCTTATATTTGAGTGATACCTTCTCAATCATTTAGCAATGATTGAGATAATGATAATGATACAATGATAATGCTGCTTGGGATTTGCTTCAGCAAGTTGCTAGGGAGTGGCAATGAGCAGGAATCAGGTAAATCGGGTTGTAGTTGATTTGATCACTGCTGAGCCAGGAGATGAGAACTGGGAGGTCCATTATGATATTCTCTATACTTTTGTAAATGTTTTTAGTTTTCATAATGAGTTTCAAGAAATGATTAGAGACTGTAAAAATGATATCAAAAAAGTCAGCTGGGCGCGGTGGCATATGCCTGTAATCCTAGCACTCAGGGAGGCTGAGACAGCAAATCTTGAGTTCAAAGCCATCCTGAGCAATGATGAGGTGCTAAGCAGCTCAGTGAGACTCTGTCTCTAAATAAAATACAAAAAAGGGCTGGAGATGAGGCTCAGTGGTCAAGATTGATTGAGTTCAACCCCTGGTACCAAAAAAAAAAAAATTATATCAAAAAGAGAAATGGGAAACTCTTTGGAGAAGGAGTTTTCCATATTTAAAAGACATGGTTACTGTATTTCATTCCTAAATTTGTTTCAGCTTCCAGGATCCCCAGGGTAGTCAAGTGGACTCTTGGTCAATTGTAAAACAATCCTGTTTTTGGATTCTTAGGCATGCAGACCAGGAGATGGGAGGAGGGGTTTGGAATGTGGAAACCAACTCAAAGAAAAACTTTCTCCCCTGAGGCAAAGCTTTAGGGTATTTTTCTCTTAATTTTTTCGCTCTTTCTTTTTTGGTGATGTGGGCCTCAGGGAGTGTATTGGGGAGGCAGTTTCTATGCAGAACTAGGAAGTTTTTGAGAAGAAAAGATGAAAATCTGTAACCACAGAAATCCTTCCTATTTGACTTCTTTGTGGGTAAAAATTCCCCAGTAAAAACAGCTGTCTGAAGAACATTCTGTGAAACACAGAGCTATTTTCATGTCCTTGCAATTCGTCTCTAGAAATAGTGCATTGTTATTCAGCACACAATGCTATCTTCTGGTCCCAGCACTGCAGCAGTCACCCCCAGTGCAGACATAAAAGTAAAGGATTGTTTGATGTTTGCAATGCAGGTGGGGGAAGAGGGAGGGTGAGGAGGGGAAAGGACCCGAGGCTCAGGCACTCAAAACATTTTTCTTCTTCAATTAAATGGCCATTAATCTTCAAAGCTCCTGCTCTGTCCACTTCACCTTGCCACATTTTAACCCAAGATGGAGTGAATGAATGAACTAACTCCAAAATCATCCATCACAGAAAACATACTGCAAATGGATTTTTGGAGAATTGAAGCAAATAAGGTAAAACCTACAGGTGATATCTCTTTCTGTAATTATATTCAGATATTTGCTTTACTTGTTCATTTAGTTGTTCTATGTTTTACTAGGAATATGGCTTTCAATAATGTTTCTCACCCAATGAAACACACACACACACACACACACACACACATACACAGATTATTTTAGAGCTATACTATATGGCTTGGAGGCATTTCATGATAAAAGCAAGTTACAGAATGTAGGAAACAAAAGCCTTGTGACCCTGAGTTTGTGAATATATATATACATATAATATAATATATATTATATATTATAATGTATATATTACACACATATGTATACATATATATGTACATATAATATATAGTATATATTACATAGCATATTAAATATATTTTTTCATATATATATTTGAAAGAATACCAACAAAGAAGCTAATATGGATCACAGTGGTAGAAGAGAGGAGATGAGGGAGCATAGAAGTGTGACCCAACCAAAAAATAAAAAGAAAAGCCCATAATTATCCATGTAATTGTACTTATTCATTGATATAAAAGTATATATAATATGTACATTTGTGGATACATATAGAGAAAAAGATTTAAAGAAAAAGGAAAATAGGAAAGATGAGAAATAGAGGCAGCAAAAATCCAGAATAATCTATTTCTGATGATTTTGTGCCACTAGAGGGAAACATGAATAATCTTCAAGTGAATCTAAGTATCCAAGTGGAACTTTTCTATTTTGCTTTGGAATGTCCTTTTATTTGCCCTAAAGAAAGACATCATTCCTAAGTAGTCACAGTTGATCAAATCCTATTACAACAAATTCCTTGGTGGGTGTGTATGTGGTGTTTCATTAGATAACTCACCTTCCACTTTCAATTCCATTGCTGCCTCCTCTTGGTAAGAGTGATCTCGGAAGAAGCAGGTGAAACCTCCTTCATCTGAGAACCTTACATTCCGGATCCTGAGAGTCACCTTTCCTTCACCAATAGTTTCTTTCAGCAGCTCTGTACGGCCCCGGTATTCAGGTGCCTGCTCAGCATCTTGGTCCTTGCCATTTCTGTAGAGATGGACCACCCTGGAGAAGGGAGGGCGGTACCACCCCACCTCCATGCCTGTAGCATTCTTTCCAGGAGATATGCGACAAGGCAGTTCCACTTCATCCCCGACCAGAGCCCGGATGGGGTGCCCTGGTCCTATCACTCTGAACTGTCCTGTCCAAGACACCAAAGAGAAGAAACAGTCAGAGGGGCCCTTGACAAATAGGCGTATCATGGGAACAGTTGCTTCAAACAAGAAAGGGAGGAACACACTCAACTGTTAAGTGGAATTCAAAAGTCAGAGAGGAGCTCATTTTTCTCCTTGAGCATATACCAAAACAAATGAACCACAACAAAACAGTCTCTAGTCATAGAGATGTCCTGAGTGTCTTGTATGGAATATTCTAGTATGTGATCATCTTGACAGCTGCTGCCTACCTTTCTGGCAGCAGCTTCCATCTCTGACTCCAGCCAAGCCTTTAGGTTCTACCTTGGAATGTGGTCTAGTGTCTTGAATTTTAGTTCTCCCATGGACCTCCCTGTTCTGTCTGCACTGATCCACTGATCCCCTTTCCCCTAGATGGTTTGTTTTTTTGTTTGTTTGTCTTTTGTTTTGTTTTTGTTTTTTTTAATGTGTGTGTGGTGCTGGGGATTGAACTCAGGGCCTTGTGCATGCAAGGCAAGCACAACTGAGTTATATCCCCAAACCTCCCCTAGAGATTTTGTTTTCATCACTCTAAATGACCTCTTGGCCCTCTGTCTTTGTTCACATCCTGTTCCCCCAATTCTCCTCTGAGATCTTCTGGGGGTGGCTGTATTTCACTTTTCTTTACTGTCTGTACCTTCGACCACACTCCAGATCTAGTCCCTGCTCTTAACATCTTCCAAGTCTTTTTCCTATGAAGACAGGTTTTCCAAGCTTGACTCTGAGCTATCAGATAAAACTAGTTTCTCCCTTAGGTCCTGGGGACTGGCTCTGGTATCTCTCTTAGATCTGAAAAGTTTTCCCCTGGGAGTGTCTAAATTGGGCCTCCTTTGTCAGTCAGGTGGCTCCCTGAGGTTGGAGCCCTGTCTTCTGTTTCTTTATAGTACTGGGAATTAAACCCAGGGCCTCATGAATTCTAGGCAAGTGCTCTGCCACTGAGCTATATCCTCAGCTCAAGAAATCAGCATTTTTTTCTTTCTTTGTGGTGCTGGGAATTGAACCCAGGACCTCGTGCATGCTAGATAGCTACACTATCACTGAGCTACACCCCTATCCCTTCTGTTTCTTTTTCTTTTTTTTTTTTTTTTGGTGCCCGGGATTGAACTCAGGGGCACTCGACCACTGACTGACCCACATCCCCAGCCCTATTCTGTGTTTTATGTAGAGACAGGGTCTCACTGAGTTGCTTAGTGCCTCGCCATTGTTGAGGCTGGCTTTGAACTCGCGATTCTCCTGTCTCAGTCTCCCTAAGTGCTGGGATTACAGGCTTGAGCCACCGTGCCCGGCTTCTTTTTTCCTTTTGTTTTAAACATGGAATGCTTCACGAACTTGCATGTCAACCTTGCTCAGGGTCCACTCTACTCTCAATTGTTCCAATTTTAGTATAAGTGCTGCCAAAGCAAGCACCACTTCTGTTTCTTTTATTTCTCCTCTTCATGGGGTAAAAATGTTTCCCTATGAAAACTTGTTGGTGCCTAATTCTGCAGGGCAAGTTCTCAAACATAACAATATGTTATAACTCAACAAACATTTTATTGGAATCTACTACAGGCACTGCCAAGCATGTTACATATTTTATTGATCTAACACTAAGAACAACTCCAAGAAGTTGTTATTTTCCCCATTTGAGAGGTGAAAAATCAAAGCCTCGGCTGGAATGTAACTCAGTAATAGAGCACTTGCCTAGCATTTCTGAGGTCCAGGTTCAATCTCCAGCACCACACATGTGCGTGTGAACATGCACACATGCATCAACACACACATACACACAAAGTTCAGTCTCTATTCTAAAAGGAGCCACAGAGGTTTTGGAGGAGGAGCACTGTGTTAGTAGATCTAAGTTTTTAGAAAGATAACTCATATAGCTGTTTGTGGATGATTGAAGGTAAGCCCTGGGAAACTACCCTTTCTGTTCTTGTGCCTCCATACAGCAGGAATAAACAAATCTTACCTGCATAACTGGAAGACAGCTGGAGGAAGAGAAGGGTGAGGACACAGATGGGTAGACAGAAGCTCGATAAACCTGCCATCTCTGCTGTTACAGAGATGTCAGAGCGTCCCCTTGATAGGGTCAGTCCAAGCAAAGACCCTTAGGCTGCATATCCCTTACCCCTGGGAAGCTTGAAGGGAGGATCTGGGAGGCAGTACTGCCCAGGGCCCTGCCTCCACCCAGGCCACTGCTGCAGCTGTGCCCTTGGGAACAGCCCCACGTCACCCTTGCCAGACACTTACACAAAAGGGCTACAGACTAAGGGGATGACCAGGGTTTGCCTTCCCTACCCCCCTCAGAGCAATGGAGCAGTGGCTGCCTGGTACTGAACCTTTCTCCCTTACCACCTCTCTGTGACCCAGCCTTAGAGGGGGCATCTAGGGGCCAGTGGGATCCATCATTCATTGGACCTCAGAAGAAGCTTGTTCATGGAACCTGTAAGGTTCTTTGGATCTCTCTCACCTCCTGGAATTAGTCAAGGGAGTGTGATTATTGTTGATTCTTTAAAGGAAGAGGATCAGCAGCAGGAGGAGAAAGAGAAGGACAAAGAAAGACTATTTAGCCTTGGCTTCCTATTTCTATTGTCTCACAACTGTCATTACCAGGTCATTTTTCTTGATGTCAAACTCCCTCTGTTCCACTACAAATCCAACTCCCTTCCTTATGCTTAAGATATGGGACAGGTTTCTTGAGTTTAGTTAGTTTTTCACCCCCCAAAAATGCACTTGGAAAAGCTATAAGGTGGACAGGAGGAACTGATGATCATCTCTGCCCAGAGAAGCAAGCACAGAGGAAGAGAATCAGCAACTGATGATCAACACAGGCATCAGGGACAGAGCCAGCATGCAGGACACATTCCTCAGCCTTATATTGTTCTCTGATTTTCTTGGTGTCAGGGGAAAGTGAGGTCTGGAATGAATATGAACTTTTTACTTACCTCAGACTCAGGTGAGACCTGCACAGGTGAGAGCAGCATTGACACCAAGTTCTCATCTTTTTCTTTCTTTCCTTTTTTAAATCTGGGGACAGAATCCAGGGCCACAAGCATGTTAGGCAAGTGCTTTAGCACGGAGTTACATCCCCAGCTTTTTTTTTTTTTTTGGTACCAGGGATTGAATTCAGGGGTGCTTACCCACTGAGCCACATCCCCAGCCCTTTTTTGTATTTTATTTTATTTTACTTATTTCACTGAATTGCTTAGCTCTTCACTAAGTTGCTGAAGCTGGCTTTGAACTGGTGATCCTCCTGCCTCAGCCTCTCAAGCTACTGGGATTACAGGCATGCACTACCACGTCTGGCTTCTATTTCCCAATCTTAAAGCAAAAATGCTCCATCAAATAAGAAAAAGGGGCAGGGTGGACAGTTTAGACCCAAGCTGTCCAATATGGTAATCACTAGCCACAAAGAGCCATTAAAGTTAGAATTAATTAAAATGAAATAAAATTAAAAATTCAGTCCCTTAGCCGGGCGTGGTGGCGCAAGCCTGTAATCCCAGCACTTAGGGAGGCTGAGACAAGAGAATGGCGAGTTCAAAGCCACCCTCAGCAACGGCGAGGCGCTAAGCAACTCAGTGAGACCCTGTCTCTACAAAAAACACAAAATAGGGCTGGGGATGTGGCTCAGTGTTCGAGTGCCCCTGAGTTCAGTCTCCAGTACCAAAAAAAAAAAAAAAAAAAAAAAAAAGCTGGATGAAGGATCAGGATAGGGGTGGAAGAAGTGTTAGGGTGGGCAGAGTGGATCAGGAACTAGCCAGCCAATCAAAGCCATTTTGGTGAAATCACAACATCTCTGAAGAAAATCAAAACCAAAAATCCAACCACCTTACTGAACGCTTCCATGTGCCACTCTTCCAATCAATTTATATACATTAACTCATTTAATCCTCATAACAGTAAAACAAATGTTAAAATATTTTGTTCCTCAAAAAACTGAGGAACCAAAAAGGCAAAGTAACTTGCTCAACTAGGGAGCAGCAGAACTGGGATTTCAAGCCAGGCTTTCTAGCCTCAGCACTGGCATTTGTAGCCATTACACTACAGGGCACCTGATGAACTCACCTTACTTCTTTCTGTCTGTGCTCTCAAATACCTCACATTTCCTGAAAAAGAGTGGATTCCTGGAGCTGTGGTGAGAAGTCTGTTGGGTGACATGGTTGTTGAGCAAAGTTGATGTATACAAGAGAAGGGAGAAAAGCCACTAGCCAAATGAAGCTAGCAGAGTTGCTGCATACAGAAATCTGGGGTGTAGCTGGGCACAGTAGTGCATACATAGAATTCCAGCAACTTGGGAGACTGAGGCAGGAGGATGGTAAGTTCCAGGCTAGCCTGAGCAATTTAGGGAGAATTTGTCTCAAAAAATAAAAAAAATATCGGGGCTGGGGTTATGGCTCAGTGGTAGAGTGCTTGCCTAGCACATGTGAGGCACTGGGTTTGAGCCTCAGCACCACATAAAAATAAAACAAAGATATTCTGTCCACCTACAACTAAAAAAATTAAAAAAAAAAAAAAGGACTAGGACCATAGTTCAGTGAGTGGTAGAGTGCCACTGGGTTAAATCTCCAGTGCTAGGGGAAAAAAAAATTCCAAGATGACTGTGACCACAGAGCATTTTAACTTAGGGTCCCCTTGTAGGCATGGGACTCTATGCAACTCTCCTGGTCACATAACTTATGAAGTTTACTCTGCCTTTATAATAGTTGTGTACTTAAGTTATTATGGTTAGTCCACTGAGACTCAATAACAGATTATATAAAATGTCTCCATTTAGCCAGATGCTTTAGGAGTGCTAGAGAAATAAGAACATGGATTTTTTTGGGGGGAGGGGGCATGATCCTGGGCATTTAACCCAGGGTGCTCTACCGCTGAACTACATCCTCAGCCCCATTTAATTTTTAAAATTTACTTATTTTTTGTAAATAAATAATTCTACTGAGAATTGAACTGGCCATTTTGAAGCTTGGCAACTGTCATTTTGCTTACCATCTTAGAGCTGAGCTACATCCCCAACCCTTTTTATTTTTAGTTTCAGATTGAGTCTCAGCTGAAGCTCCTTGAACTTGTGATCCTTCGGCTTCAGCCTCCCCAGCTGCTGGAATTACAGGTGTGTGCATCACCATGCCTGGCAGTTTTTTCATTTTTGTGTTTTCCCTGTTATTATTCTGAGATTCACCAGTATTTTCTTACCAGAGATTTAACTCAGAGGTGCTCGACCACTGAGCCACATCCCCAGCCCTATTTTTATGTTTTATTTAGAGTCAGGGTCTCACTGAGTTGCTTAGCGCCTCGCCATTGCAGAGGCTGGCTTTGAACTCGCAATACTCCTGTCTCAGCCTCCCAAAGTGCTGGGATTACAGGTGTGCGCCACCGCATCCGGCTGACCAATATTTTCTAGGGAAAATAGTTCAGCTTGTTATGAGTCTGGTGAAATCAGTTTGCTTCCCTTCCCACACCCACTCCTAAATGGGAATGGAGTTTTGCGGATTTTAAGCACAGTGCTATGAGATGTCTTGTGGAACAGGCATTAGATTGTTCTGTAAGTCCGGGTGGAGGGAGAACAGTTGGATGTGGAAGACCCGGAAGTCAAATTTCAGCCCAACCCAAAGAGGATTTTCCGCGAGAGCTGTCCAAGGTGGGAATGGATTGCCGGAGTGAGCTTCCCATTCCTGAATGTTCCCGCCAGCATAGAACAGAAGTTTGTCTAGAATACCCTGAGCTTTTTTTTTATTCCTCTTCTTTTTCTGTTCCTCCATGCCTCCCTTCCATCTCCCTGATATCTTCACTTTTCACCACTTTGCTGGATTTTGCAGGTAAGGGACGAGAAGGCGCTCCCAAGTTTGCCCAGCAACTGTTGACGTCAAGCACTTCGCCACCAGTGATAGGTTGCCAGGAGCCTTGCGGGCGGAGAACACCGCGATCACAAACCCGCTGGAGTGAGATGTCTGTGCGGGGCGCTGGGACCCTCAGTCCCTACAGGCAAAGCCTTTCTTGTCCTTTTGCTTCATTTGCTCTGTTCTTGGTTACCTGCTTTTCCGCCGCTATCTGCTTCGTTTTTCCATTTTAATCCGGCCTAGACCCAGGAATCCTGGATCCTGTAGCACTGGAACAGGAAAACCCAGGTGGCCATTTTGGTACCCTAGTCCAGTCTCTGGGAGGAGGACCCACTTAGTGATGGCCCTTCTGTCACTAGAAGTCCCTCGGAGAGGAGGAAAGTGCACGAGTGGCCATTTTGAAGCTGCGCAACTGTCGTTTTTGCTTGGCAATCACAGCTGAGTTTTTGTTTTGTTTTGTTTTTCCCCTAGCAGAGAAAACTATATGAAGGGATTAATTATGTAATCTAGAATTTCTAGAGCTCTTTCAAGACTCATAGTATCCCTATTTCAGAATATGGAGGACCTGGCATCTGCATATATAATAGTATATTTACTAGAAGCCTGGAATGCTCAGATGCAAATACCAACTCCACCCTTTCCTAGATGATGAAGGAACACTAATTAGCTGTCTTATAAAAAGACCTGTGAATCCCTGCAGATAGTTTAAAGAAACATCAGTTTCTTTATCTATAAAAAGAGGATTATACCATTTACTTCATGAGACAGATTTCAATGTTTCAGTGAGCCAAGGTACATAAAGTGCATAGGCCTGTGTCTGATTCTCCAAAACAAAGAAAGCAAAAAAACAATTGTTGTACAGAACCTATGCATAGAATGTTTGCCCATAAGGCATACATATGTCTTGTTAGGCATAGAATAATGAAAATAATGAGGCCTACATAGCATAGTCTGTTGAAAGAATGAATGACAAATTAAAACCTACACTTTTAAATCTCTAGGTTGTGGTTTTGCTAGTACCTTCTCGTATTCTTTTTTTTTTTTTTTGGTACTGGGGATTGAACTCAGGGGCACTCGGCCACTGAGCCACATCCCCAGCCCTATTTTGTGTTTTATGTAGAGACAGGGTCTCACTGAGTTGCTTAGCACCTCGCCATTGCTGAGGCTGGCTTTGAACTCGCGATTCTCCTGTCTCAGCCTCCCTAAATGCTGGGATTACAGGTTTGAGCCACCGCGCCCGGTTTACCTTCTCATATTCTAACACCTCTAGGTCAATGTTTACTTATTATTTGTTTGTTTGTTTTGGGGGATGTAACCCAGGCCTTGCACATTCTAGTTAAGCACTGTACCACTGAGCCCCTAGGTCAATATTTATACTTTTACTTGATCTGATTACACCAGTCTGTTAACTATCAGGTTTGTACTTTTCACTTGATTCTTTTTTTTTTTTT
>PVHX01025140.1:0-13431 GCA_004024805.1 Geosciurus inauris | reverse complement strand
CCATACAGTGAAAATGGTAAAAAATCATGAACAGAACATACAAGAAATATGGGACAGCATCAAAAGACCAAATCTAAGATTTATTGGGATAGAAGAAGGCACAGAATTTCAAGCCAAAGGAATGCACAATCTCTTCAATGAAATAATATGAAAAAATTTCCCAAATATGAAAAATGAAATGGAAAATCAAATACAAGAGGCTTACAGGACACCAAACATACAAAATTTCAACAGATCTACACCAAGGCACATTATAATGAAAATGCTCAACATACAGAATAAGGATAGAATTTTAAAGGCCGCAAGAGAGAGGAACCAGATTACATACAAGGGGAGACCAATTTGTATCTCAGCAGATTTTTCAACCCAGACCCTCAAAGCCAAGAGATCATGGAATAACATATTCCAAGCCCTGAAAGACAATGGATGCCAACCAAGAATCCTATATCCAGCAAAACTGACCTTCCGATTTGATGATGAAATAAAAACCTTCCATGATAAACAAAAGTTAAAAGAATTTACAGCAAGAAAGCCTACACTACACAGCATTCTTGGCAAAATATTCCATGAGGAGGAAATGATAACCAACAATGAAAATTTACAAAGAGAGGAACTACACTAAAGGAAAGACCATTCAAAAGAGAAAACAACTCAAGGTAAAAACCGAAAACAAACCAAAATGACCAGAATTACAAATCATATCTCAATAATAACCCTGAATGTAAATGGCCTAAATGCACCACGTAAAAGACATAGACTGACAGACTGGATCCAAAAAAAAAAGACCTAACAATATGCTATCTTCAAGAGACTCATCTTACAGGAAAAGACATCCACAAACTGAAAGTGAAAGGGTGGGAAGAAACACATCACTCACGTGGATCCCGCAAACAAGCAGGAGTTTCCATCCTCATATCAAATAAAGTGAACTTCAAACCAAATACTTCTTAAGGGAATCATACATCAACAAGGCATAACAATCATAAATATCTATGCCCCAAATCATGGGGCTTCTATGTATATCAAACAAATCCTTCTCAAATACAAGAATCAAATAGACCACAACACAATATACTTGGAGACTTTAACACAGCTCTCTCACCATTGGATAGATCTTCCAAACAAAAACTTAATAAAGAAACCATAGGTCTCAGTGAAACTATCAATAATTTAGACTTAACAGACCTATATAGTGTTCCATCCATCAATGAACGAATACACTTTTTTCTCAGCTGCACATGGATCCTTATCCAAAATAGATCATATGTTATGTCACAAAGCCAGTCTCAGCAAATACAAAAAAATGGAGATTCTACCCTGCATCCTATCCAACCACAATGGAATAAAATTACAAATCAATGACAGATTAAAAACAGAAACTACTCCATCACCTGGAAACTAAATAATATACTATTGAATGATGCATGGATAACAGAAGACATCAAGGGAGAGATAAAAAAAATTCTCAGAGGCAAATGAAAACTCCAATACAACATATCAAAATCTCTGGGATGCCATGAAGGCAGTGCTAAGAGGAAAGTTCATTGCACTAAACTCATTCATTATAAAAAGTAAAAGTCAACAAATAAATGAATTGACTCTTCATCTCAAAGCCTTAGAAAAGGAAGAACAAATTAACACCCAAAGAAGTAGAAGACAGGAAATAATCCAAATAAGGGCTGAAATCAATGAAATTGAAACAAAAGAAACAATTCAAAAAATTGACAAAACAAAAAACTGGTTCTTTGAAAAAATAAACAAAATTGACAAACCCTTAGCCACCCAAATGAAAAGGAGGAGGGAGAAAACCCAAATTACTAAAATTTGTGATGAAAAAGGAAATATCACAACAGACACTACTGAAATACAGAGAATAATTAGAAACTATTTTGAAAATTTATACTCCAGTAAAATAGAAAACCCTGATGACACCAACAAATTTCGAGAGGCATATGACCTCCCCAAATAGAACCAAGAGGACATACACAACTTAAACAGATCAATTTCAAGCAAGGAAATAGAAGATGCCATCAAGAGCCTTCCAACCAAGAAAAGCCCAGGTCCAGATGGATTCTCAGATGAGTTCTACAAGACCTTCAAAGAAGAACTAATATCAATTCTCCTCAAACTATTTCATGAAATAGAAAAGGAGGGAACCCTTCCAAACTCATTCTATGAGGCAAGTATCACCCTGATTCCAAAACCAGACAGAGACACATCAAAGAAATAAAACTTCAGACCAATATCCCTGATGAACATAGATGCAAAAATTCTCAATAAAATTCTGGCAAATTGCATACAAAAACATATCAAAAAAATAGTGCACCATGATCAAGTGGGGTTCATCCCAGGGATGCAAGGTTGGTTCAACATACGGAAATCAATTAGCGTAATACAGCACAATAGACTTAAAGATAAGAATCATATGATTTTGTCAATCGATGCAGAGAAGGCATTTGACAAAATACAACACCCTTTTATGCTCAAAACACTAGAAAAACTTGGGATAGTAGGAACATTCCTCAACTTTGTAAAAGCTATCTATGCTAAACCTAAGGCCAACATCATCCTAAATGGAGAAAAATTGGAATCATTCCCTCTGAAAACGGGAACTAGACAGGGATGCCCTCTCTCACCACTGCTATTCAACATAGTCCTTGAAACACTAGCCAGAGCAATTAGACAGACAAAAGAAATTAAAGGATACGAATCAGAAAAGAAGAACTCAAACTATCATTATTTGTGGACAACATGATTCTATACTTAGAGGATCCAAAAAATTCTACCAGAAAACTTCTAGAATTAATAAATGATTTCAGCAAAGTAGCAGGATATAAAATCAACACCCACAAATCAATTGCATTTCTATACATCAGTGATAAACCCTCTGAAAGAGAAATTAGGAAAACTATCCCATTCACAATAGCCTCAAAAAAATTAAATTACCTGGGAATCAATGTAACAAAAGAGGTGAAAGACCTCTACAATGCAAACTACAAGACACTGAAGAAAGAAATTGAAGAAGACCTTAGAAGATAGAATAATCTCCTATGCTCCTGGATAGGCAGAATCAATATTGTCAAAATGGCCATACTTCCCAAAGCACTATATCGATTCAATGAAATACCAATTAAAATCCCAATGTCATTCCTTATAGAAATAGCAAAGGCAATCATGAAGTTCATTTGGAAGAATAAGAGACCCAGAATAGCCAAAGCAATCCTTAGCAAGAAGAGTGAAGCAGGGGGCATCACAATACCAGACCTCAGATTATACTACAAAGCTATAGTAACAAAAACAGCATGGCACTGGCACCAAAATAGAAATGTAAGCCAATGATATAGAATAGAAGACACAGAAATGAACCTACTTACATACAGTTACCTCATACTAGATAAAGGAGCCAAACACGTATACTGGAGAAAAGATAGCCTGTTCAACAAATGGTGCTGGGAAAATTGGAAATTCATATGCAGCAAATTGAAACTAAACCCCTATCTCTCACCATGCACAAAATTCAATTCAAAGTGGATCAAGGACCTGGGAATCAGACCAGAGACCCAACGCCTAATTAGAAGAAAAAATAGGCCCAAATCTTCATCATGTCGGATTAGGACCATACTTTCTTAACAAGACTCCTATAGCACAAGAAGTAAAATCAAGAATCAACAAATGGGATGGATTCAAACTAAAAAGCTTCTTCTCAGCAAAAGAAATAATCAATGAAGTGAACAGAGAGCTGACATTCTGGGAACAAATCTTTGCCACACACACATCCAATAGAGCACTCATCTCCAGGATATATAAAGAACTCAAAGAACTTATCGCCAAAAAAACTAACAATCCAATCAATAAATAGGCCAAAGAGCTGAACAGAAACTTCTCAGAAGAAGATATACAATCGATCAACAGACATATGAAAAAATGTTCAACATCTCTAGCAATCAGAGAAATGCAAATCAAAACTACCCTAAGATTTCATCTCACGCCAGTCAGAATGGCAATTATCAAGAATACAAACAACAATAAGCGTTGGCGAGGTTGTGGGGAAAAAGGCATGCTCGTACATTGCTGGTGGACCTGCAAATTGGTACAACCAATCTGGAAAGCAGTATGGAGATTCCTTAGAAAACTTGGAATGGAACCACCATTTGAGCATGCTATCCCTCTCCTCGGTCTATACCCAGAAGACTTAAAAACAGCAAATTACAGTGCTGCAGCCACTTCAATGTTTATAGCAGCTCAATTCATAATAGCTAAACTGTGGAACTAACCAAGATGCCCTTCGATAGGTGACTGGATAAAGAAACTGTGGTATATATACATAATGGAATATTACTCAGCAATAAGAGAGAATAAAATTATGGCATTTGCAGGTAAATGGATGGAGATGGAGAATATCATGCTAAGTGAAGTAAGCCAATCTCAGAAAACCAAATGCCGAATGTACTCGTTGATAAGTGGATGCTGATCCATAATGTGGGGAAGGACATGGGAACAATGGTGGATCTCTGTTCACAGGGGTGTAAGCGGGGAGGGGGCATGGGGACAGTAAAGGTGGTGGAATATGATGGTCATCATAGCCCTAACTTCATGTATGACTGCATATATGTTGTGATTCTATACAACTTACAACTAGAGAATTGATATGTTATCCTCTATCTATGTACAATGAATCAAATTGCGCTCTGCTATCATGTAAGCCTAAATAGAACAAATAAATAAATTAAATATAAAAATAAAAAATAAATAAATCCTGGTTGTTTAATCTACCTAGTCTGTGGAATTTTGTTGTGCAACCCAAGCTGATGTGGTTAACATTGTTGAACTTGGACAAGTTATTCAACCCATCTTAGATTTAGTTGTCTTTAAAACATAAAAAGGGAGAAATGACAACAACAGTAACCAAATTTTCTTTGCCAAAGTCTGGAAAAAGAACTATCCAAAAAGCTTGGAGCAATTGTTCTCAGTGCACACCTGGGCCTCTGAATGGGCATGGTGTGGAACACAGCCCCATTGACTTAAATATTTCCTGTCTCATTGGTGACAAATAAACCTTTGATGTTTTAAGACACTGAGAGTTTGAAAGTTTTTTTGTTATTACAGCATAACTAAGCTCATTCTTACTGATATGAACATCCACAGATTATTGAAATAAGGAAGCAAAGTGTTTTAAAACTGTCAATTTTCAAGTCTTTGTGGTTTGAAGTTACTGAGTTAAAAAATGTAAAAAAATTTCTAAATTTTCTGGGTTGAATATGGGAATCTTTTTGGTGAGGCAATAGCACTATAAAGTGTATTGCTAAAAGAAGTCTCTCAGGGACTCTCAATTAATAGAAGAGATGCTCACAGCCTTGAAGGAAAGAACACACACACACACATACATGTTGTATACCAAGGGATATAACAAAGAATGGCTATCTTGTGCTGGCAGCTAATACTCAACAAGATCTGCTTCGGTGTGAACCATATGGCCAAAGGTAGTAAAGTGAGAGACCAACTAGTTGGAACCAGAGAAAATGAGGAAGGGAGCTTGAGAGAAATCTCAAGGATGGATAGGAGAACATGAGAGTAGAGTGGACTGAATTTCTAAAAACTGTAAGGGACACCTAAGACATCTCAGTCTTGCTCTTCTCTGACAAGAAGCTGTATCGGAGTATGAAAAGATGCATTTCGCTTTTCTTTCCAGGGAGCACGATATCATCAGGGCTTAGCATAGTTCTTGGCACATAGTAACCACTCAATGAATATTTGTTGATTGAATGTATGAATGGATGGATGATTGAGTTCTGTAGAAAGACCAGCCCTAGGTTCAAATCTGAGCTCTCTCTTACTGTGTGAACTTGCAAAGGTTACTGATCATCTCTGTAGTTCAATCTCTACCTTTTAGCATAGTGTGCTCAAATGTGGCACACAGTTCTGTGTGGTCACAGTTCAAATAAAGGACTCTTCTGACATCTTTCCATGTTGCAAGATAGCTTTCATAATGATCACAGTTCACAGAATGGATGCACATGCCTGGCATGCAGGGAGTTTCCAAACATATCACTATCATAGAAACTATGCCCATAAACATTTGCCTCCTCTTGTTGGATATTTTCCTTAGGATCCACTTCAAAGTTTAGACCATTGAACCATAAACCTGAAGAGGATCTCAGCTGGTGGCAGAATGAAGCAAAGTTATCAGAGCCTGAATTCAACTGATGAACTTAGATTGGATCCAAAGATCTGCTTAGGCTTGTCAGCAGATTCTGTGTGGCAAAGTTGTTTCCCAGTGAAAACTCCTTGCTTTTTTGGTTTTAAATTAACCTTCATCTTTCATCTTGCAGTTCTCCCCACCTCCCAAACTTACCACTGTCACCTGTGGGGTGACTTCCAGTGTCTTCATAAGAGAACAACAGCCCCAGAGGCTGGTACAGACAGCTGGGGTGTGGGTTCATCTTTTCCTGTGCAGAGTGTAGACCCATTCTCCCAGCAGAGATGTGCTCAGTTCCATTGCACATCTTTACGAAAGGGGATCTCAGCTGGTCTTACTCCAGCTTTATCATGTGTTTATCATGTAAGTTATGGAGATGAACTCAAGTCACAGCAAAGAGGGGAGGTGGCGGTAAAACCCAGAATGCTACAGTGGTGTTTCTAAGAGTGGGGTGTAAACACAAAGAACTCTTTTTTTGGTACTAGAGATTGAACTCAGGGGACACTCGACCACTGAGCCACATCCCCAGCCCTATTTTGTACTCTATTTAGAGACAGGGTCTCAATGAGTTGCTTAGTGTCTCCCTAAATTGCTGAGGCTGGCTTTGAACTCCGCGATCCTCCTGCCTCCGCCTTGCGAGCTGCTAGGACTACAGGTATGCGCCACTGCGCCCGGTGGCACATAGGACTCTTTGGAGCCAAAAGTTGTGTGTAGGTGTATGTGCGCTTGCACACATGCACATGTGTTTTCTCTCAAAGTTTTTACTCCCCAGTGCATCATGTTTATTCAACAATAATTCATGCTCAAAAGCAAAGTCATGATCTTCTGCTTCTATTCTTTTCCAGAGTTCTTTAGTACAGTGGGACCTCCACCCATCCTGTCTCGCAAAGAAGCCACCTAGGAGCCATTCTCCAGCATCCTATTCCTCCAACGCCCTCATCCTCTCCACATTCAATCCGTCAGGTCCACTCCACCTCAACACCCACCCTGCCCCCAGTCGTTCATGTTCCTTGGTCTCCACTGCCCAGGCCACCATTGCCTCAGCTCAACTTCTGGGGACCTGGGGTTCCTATTGCCTCTTGCGGTCTGTAGTAAAGGAGTCTGCTGCCCAGATCCCCTTGAGGAGAGACTTGCTGCCTGCTGTGGGGAGCAGATACAGCAGAAAGCCTCTCTTGCTAACTCCACCATCTGCCCAGTGGCAGATAGCCACCTTGCTAAGGGTCACGCCCTCCCCAGGACATTCCTACCAGGTAACTGACAACAGTGGGGGCTCAAAAGCTTGATCCTGCCCACCAATTACAAGACATTCTGACTGACCATGCTCCCAAGCTCCCCAGTGGTCTGGCTGAAGCTCTGTTAGCTGAGGCTCTATCTAGTGTCTGCCCCTGGAGAGCCCAGCTGGGACACTTCTCTCCACTCTGTGTGCAGCAACCACGGTCACCTTTTTTGCCACGTAAGTGAAAGAGTGTCACTCTTCAGCTTCAAAAGCTTTGATCTTGTCTCATTGCTTCAAGGCTAGCGACCAGAATCTTGACCATGGATGCTCTGTCCATCACACTGCTCCATTAGATTCCTAGGTTTGCTACAGTGAAGTTCCACAAACTCAGCAGCAGCTAAAGCCACAGGCTCCAAGTTGGCAATCAAGGTATCGACAGAACCACACTTCCTCTGGAAACTGTAGGAGAATCTTCACACACTTCTTCCTACATTTTGGTTGTTTGCAGCAAATCTGGCATTCCTTGGCTCGTAGGTGCGTCATTTCCACCTCCCACAGTCACATGCCATGCTTGTATCTGTGTCTGCAGGGCCTCCTTCTGAGGCCTGGGCAAAAAGACAGATAATCTGAGTAGATAATGAATGATTGGATCAGGAACATGGGGGCTAATTCAAAAGGAAATAAAATGATAAAACCTCCAGAGCACTTTCCCTTCCTCCAACCTGCTGCCAAGATTATCTGCCTCCAGGGAATTGTTCCTCCCAACTAGGAGTTGTTAATGAAGTACTTCCTGGGTGGCTCCCTTCCTGACTTTCTGGGCAGATATGGAGAGGCAACTCTGCAAGCCTCCTTTCCCATCTTCTGGCCACATAGGCAAGATAAGAGGAGGAGGGGGCACGGGAAGAAAAGATTAAAGGGGCAGGACACCCCCACTTCCCTGGGCACCAGCTTTGGACCCCCTCCTCTTCAGAGGAATCTCTCTCTCTCTCTCTCTCCCTCTCTCCTATCCTTTAAATAAAACTTTTTGCTCTTGCCTCGGTGTTTCCCAGGTGTTCGGTCTTCAACATGGGGGAAAAAGGACCTGACCTGATTTTCAACACTGGTATCATCTCTGGTCTCACTTCTAATAAGAACACCAGTCATGTTGGATTAGAGGTCTGCTCTACTCCAGTATGACTCAACTAATTACATCCACAATGACTCTATTTCCAAATAAGTTCACTGCTATAGCTGAATGTTTCCCCCAAAGGCTCATGTGTTGGAAGTGTCATCTCCAGTATGGTGATGTTAAGAGGTAGTGGAACATTTAAGAGATAGGAGTCTTCCTGACCCCTCTCTATCCTTTTCTGGTTTCCTGCTCACCATGTGATCTTTCTCTCTCACACACACTCACTCCCACCATTGTGATGCCACCTGCCATGAGGTTTTTACCAGAGCCATGTTGATGCCAGCATCATGATCTGTGAGCTAAATACACTTCTTTTCTTTATAAAGTACCCAGCCTCAGGTACTTTGTTATAATAATGAAAACCAGACTAATACAGCAGCATTTTGAAGTACTGGAGATGAGGATTTCAAAATATCTTTGTGGGGAGCACAATTCAACCCATACCACTGGCACTTGTTTGGTCCCTGAAGCAAGCCACACTCATTTTCCTTCAGGTCTTTTTTATATCCCTTACCCAGCTCCTAATGCCCTTACCACTCTACTTGCTCCTATCCAAAACCTTCATCCTCTTGATCTCAGTGAAATTCCATTCTCCTGGTCAGACTAGTCAAACTTTTCTTTCTCTCTTCCCTCTCAAGCCAAGTCAGTTCTTCCCACTTAAGTACCTTGAATTTTCTTTCCAAGAAATTATCACCACTTGTAATGATATATACATATACATATATGTGTGTGTATGTATATGTATTGTTTGTTTGTTTGTTTTAGTAAACCATTTAACCCTGGCTGTCTCCTCACTAGCTCCTCAAAAACTCCATAAGGGCAGAGTATCTCTGTTCACCAATGTGTCTCCAGTGCTGAGCCTGGAGCCAGCACATCCTAGGTGCTCAGTAAGAATGTATTAAGTGAGAATTTCAGAAAACTTTTATTGAAATGTTAGGTTTCATCTCTCCTTATGATTTTGAAGTCTTAGATGTTCTTATTTCCAGGAGATATGATATTCCACTGACCCAATCAAGACAATGTGCAGGGGACATGGGGAAGGTGAAGAATGTAAGTCCTAGATAATAGTTTTTGAAGTTGATTCCAAAGATATTCTCATGGAATAGAGCGTATTCCCAGCAGATAGAACTTTCTTCCAGAAGCAAATTGAAATTCTTTGTTACCTAACATGGAAAGTGAAACAAGAAGGACTAAATTACTCTCCCAAACTGTGAACTTTCCTATAATCAGGACTCTGCGGAAACCCAAGCTCCTCCTTGAGACCATACCAGAAAGCGAAATGAATAAGAGGCAGTATGTGATTGTTTATATAGTCTACCTAGAGGGAGAGGACATCTCCTTCATCCAAGTGGTATTTCAGAAGGCAGAGCAGTGGAAACATGAAAATAACAATTTAGAAAAGATCTAGATCAGGCAAGGTAGAGAAGTTCTGGTTAAGATGCTCTCAAAATGCTATATGCCTAGTAGATGAAGAGAACTGCTGGCCACCTGTTATCTCTTGAGTAGAGAGGAGAGGGTTGTTCTTATTTGATGAGCACTATTTCAGCCATGGGTGTTCTCTGCTTCCTGCAGTTTCCTCCTTTTACCCTTTAAGATGTCCTTTGGTGAGGCACCTTTCTCTCCTGCAGGGGCTGTTCCCTCCCTCTGTTATCAGCTACCACTATTTTCACCCCAGGCTTGGATGGAATCAACATTTACCCAGCCTGAAAGGAGCTATAGATATTTCGCATTGGAGGTGTTCATCTTACATAGCACTTCAGTGTGCCAGTGGAAGGACCTTTCTAGAAAAGTAGAGTTGAGTGATTAATACTTTAAATTCTTTTAAAGATGTTCATCTTTTCTGCCTTCCCAAGTCCATGACTTATCCTAGAATACCTCAGGAAGACGAGACTTCGTGACAGAAAAAATGTAAAGAGAATTTCCAAAGAGGTATTTAGCTCTGGCAGTCACAATTTAGGCAGCAGGATAATAGCTCTGTATCCAAAGCTACTGTCTCAAGAGACAGGTTTCCGAATTCTTTTGTCTCTCTCTTCAGTAATCAGTGTCCAAGCCCAGGGCATCTGGCTCTGAGAGTATTTCCAAAGCCTGGCCTTGATGGGAGCCAGGAGCACTCTAGGCTAGAAGAAGGAAATGAAGCAGGGAAATCAAAGATAAGACTGCTACTAGCCAGGTGCAGTGGCGCAAGCCTGTAATCCCAGCACTTAGGGAGGCTGAGACAGGAGAATTGTGAGTTCAAAGCCAGCCTCAGCAAAGGCGAGGCGCTAAACAACTCAGTGAAACCCTGTCTCTACGTAAAACACAAAATAGGGCTGGGAATGTGGCTCAGTGGTCAAGTGCCCCTGAATTCAATCTCCAGTACCAAAAAAAAAAAAAGAAGACTATTACTTTCCAACCCAGGGAACAGTGGGAGAGTGAGCCATTTTATTTGGGAGATTAACCTAAATATGCATTAATATGGAGTTTACTATTAAGCTAAGCTTCAATTTGAACAGTTAAATCATCTCTTTGCTACCCAGTTGGATATGGACTTGGGAGAAAGGTGACATTTGACATAGCAAACATAAAGTGTGTTTTCTCTGAGCATTCAAGTACATGATGTGAAGTTAATAATGTGCTTTTGATACGCAGACACAAAATAACTGCAAAATCACTTGTTAGAAATCTCAGCAATATTTAAAATAGGAAGTCGGTTGCTGCAGGATTGGAGGGTCCCATTCCTAAAGCTCCCACAAATAGGGCTGACTGTAGCCTCCACAATTCTCGAAAATGTAGGAGGAGACTCAAAGTGTGAGCCAGAATTTGTAATTCCTCCAGTAAGTACTCTGCCACACTTGAGAAGGAGGTGCTCACACTCAGTTAGACTCGCCCTCTAAGTGACAGCTCAGTGTGTTTGTCCTTGGTGCGCAACAGGCAACTTCCATGGCAATGGGTCCTGACCACTCCTGTCCTCTCCTTGGCAATATCTGTAGGGACATGTCAGCCAAAAAGTTCATCGGAAGTGACTGAGTCCACAGTATATGATCCACCATACCCATGCTACAAAACTGTCAATTTACGGATAAATATAGTTACAGTGGGAAAAAAAATAGTAGACAATTAAAACAACCACATGGTTCTGGTGCTCACTACCTGTTCCTCCCCACTGGGGTAAGGCAAAGTGATTTGGGCAGCAAAAACTCTGCTCTCCTGTTCCTGTTCTGGGTTCCCTTTTTCAGTCATCTGTGTGGTTCTCTCACGTACCTTCTGCATGCTGTGCTGGGCCATGTTGCACCGTGATCCCAGTTGGTCCACTGGGCACATCCTTTCATAGTATCAGGGCTGAAACAATAATAGCCAATGTACTTTGGTCCTCTCACCCACTGTCTCTCTCCATCTTCCATAACCCTGGCCATCTGTGTTCTTGTTTCTAGTTGCCCAAGGGACCCAATGTGGAAGCTGTGGTTCTCCTCAGTAAAAAGTTACTTGGTCAGGTGCCTGTTGCTGAAGATTAGCAAACATGGGCTTTTCACCAAGCTGAAAGGAATGGACTTTATAACCCTCTCTAACCGCTGGAGGACGAAGACAACTTCAGCTAGGTGCTTCTGCGTCCCAGCCCCATTATCCAGAAGTCTCTACTGTGAATACTGCTGCTGCACCACTGTTTTGCCAGATGAAGCACAGGGATTAAAACTACCCACTTTCTCACTCAGTGTTCATTTCTGTTTAGTTTTGTAATTCCCTCTGCATATGTAGGTGAAGCCCATTCTTACATTTGGACACGTGCATGCTTATTGTTAACAACTCTGAGGACTCAATATTGTCATTAAAAACCTTGGCAAAATTACCACCCAAATCTCTACAAAATTCCTTGAGCAGAGGGATATTGCTTTATACTTCCTTCAGTTCCCTCAGTGCCAAGAAAAAATAGTTAGTAGTTTGATTTGAGATCACTTCACATTCACTTGGGATTTGATATCCAGCCAGTGTTTACCAAGCACTTGCAAGAGGCCTGAGTCTTATTTAGTCTTCACATCACCTTGGAATTATGGACTATGGTAATTCTTGGCCTTATGGAAGAGAAGACACAGATGCCGAGAAGATAAGGGACTCGCCCAATTACTCAGCTAGAAGGAGAGACTGCTGGGGTGAGGACCCCTCTCTGCTTTGGAGTGTGGTGCTATTTTTTGTACTACAGTTGTTTCCCAGTCGGGTAGGTCTCATCTTATAGAAGAGTCCTGAGGCCAGCAGACTTGCCTGATCCAGAGAACGTCCTTGATTGGAGAGGTAAGAACCCCAACTTAGTGGAGCAGGGTCCGTGCTAGCCTAGCAGGTTTCCAGGTCTCTGGCTGTGTTAAAAAACGGGTCACCAAAGTAGTTTCTGGTGCATGTCAGGGCAGTCTGACTCCCCCTACCAGAGGTGGGACAGAGGGGATAAGGGCTGGCTTGATGGGACCTCTCACCCACAAGACCCAGGCCAATGGCTTCAGCATTAGCCTCTGACATCAAGAAGGTAATATGGAATCTGGTCTTCCCAACAGAAGGAGGCTATGGAGGGGGTGGCAAGTGGGCACTCTCACATCCTGCCTGTCCTTGACCATGATCATGCTGGTGCCATCCCTTGAGCAAACAATGGAGCCATCCATGTGACACAACCGTGTTTAAAGGGAGTAGACAGAGCCAGAGTTAGCTAGGGCCCAGGTAGGCCTCTCTCCTCGGCTAGCACATGCACTCCGTAAGAGCGGACACCGGGAGTGTCCTCTGCACTGCTGTCCCAATGCTGTAAATTGTGTCTGGCACGTGGGCACTTAGTAGATAAGTGTTGAACTGATTGAATGGATGAGCAGGGCTGGGGATATAGCTCAGTAGTAGAGA
>PVHX01025139.1:0-22876 GCA_004024805.1 Geosciurus inauris | reverse complement strand
TTAGTTGCTCCTTCACAGGATGGAAACAAAGCAATAGGTGTGTAACTGCTTGTGGAGGTGAGTGGCTATGGATTCATAGCAGAAATTGATAGCACAAAAACTGGAACTTGGTAAATTCTGGAGACTAGATGTTACCGAAAGCTTGGTCCTTGTCCCCAATGTCAATTCAATAATGAGGACACGGTTTTAAGAAAAAAGGAAAAAGAAGTTTTATTGCTTTGCTAACAAAGTAGAAACACAGGGGATTCCTGTCCCAGAGACTTTGATTCTGCCAATCAGAGAATACAGAGGGCTTTTAAAGAAGTTCTTCAAAGGCTCCATTTCAGGTATACCCTGATAGTGTGTTGAAATTCACTTGTTAATTTTAGAGATAGCCACATCCCAGTTCTTCTGGTGACATCTCCTTCCTGTGAAGAATAGGTAACTCAAGGTAATCAAATTCCCTGCCCCCTAGATTAGGGAAGGGGAGAGAGAGAAGAGAAAAAAAAAACAAAAAAACATGTGTCTTTTAAAATAAGCAGAAGGGCTATAGTCAAAAGGTAAAGTGGACCACTGTTACATAGGGAGAAAAACAAAGCAAGATAAGCAGAATACTGGTACCCATATCTCAGTCACAGGAAGGTGACTTTTCCCTCCAAGGGAATAATGGTAAAAGAGAGAAAGTCATAGCATGGTCAGAAGGCTGTACCCTAAACACAAATAGCTCAAATAAATAGGTAACCTGGAGTCTTCACAACAAGCTAGCCTTAGAGAAAAAAAATATATATATCACTGCATCTCTCAGCAAACTCTTAAACTACTTTAGCTAGGAACTATCTTTAGACAGGTCCTATTGAAACCAGTCCTGAAAATCAGGATCAGGTTCCATACTCCCAGTGTTGAAGAATGAACATCCAAGAAACACAGAAGCAAGAGCAAAAAGTTTTTTTAAAGGATAAGAGAAAGAGAGAGGAAAGGAGCCGCCCAGGGGGTATTTGTTAACAACTCCTTGCTAGGAGGAACAATTCCCTGGAGGCAGGTGACCTTGGCAACAGGTGAGGAGGAGGGGGAAGTATTCTGGAGGAATTAGCATTCCATTTCCTTTAAAACCAATCCCCATCTTCCTGATCTGACCTGATCTTCTATCTACACTAACTGCCTCTTTTTTCTTATCTCACTTTAGGGGGGAATTAGAAAATCCAGCATAACCACCCATCAGGCTCCCTGTGGACACCCACAGCATTGATTGCATAGGCAGTGGCCACACAAGATAGACATGGTTTGGGAGGCATCTCTGACACAGACTCACTGAAAGGTTTATGCTGATGGAGTGTGGGCTACAACAGGGTGTGTGTGGAAGGCCCAGTGATTCAGTCATCCTGCCCTCTGACATGAAGCAACAGGAATCACATATAATTTTGAGTGAGGACCAGGTGAGACGTTCCTGCTTGAAGCTACCCAGTCTATCTGTCTCATATCACCCCTTCCAGCAAAGAATTCTCTGGTTGCCTTCTCAGGGACCCACTTTGGGACTTTGACAGCTGCCACTCCCACTCCAGTTCACAGACTAAGATATACATACTCCTAGCAGGGTCAACATTCTCCCTTAACCCCTTTGGCAAGAAACACAGGGTATAGCCTTCACACCACTGCAATACCTTGGGCAGAGCTGAGAGGAATTACATCAAGCTGCAGTTGGGACCAACTCAGCCTCCAGAACAGGCTCCAACCTTGCAAGACCTAGAGAGAAGCATTTCTAAGCATCTTAGCTGGGAGGGATGTTTTACTAATTTTTAGTTTTTCCTCATCTATTTTTATTATTAATATTATTACCATCATCATTTCTTTATCATTATTACTCTCTTCCTACTTTTTGTAAATCCAGGAGACCAAAAGGTGGTAAATAAAACCGCTGAGTAAGGCTTTATTGGGAAATACGCTCCGGGTAAATTCCCTGTCCAACAGAGCGGGAGGGGAGAATTGCGCATGTGTTCCACGGTACAGAAAATTAAAAGGGCCAGGTCAGGAAGAGGAAGGCTTAAGGCAGGAAGAGAAGGTATCTGGAGTCCTGTGTTCCCCTGGAGTTGGTCAGGGGATCCTGCTGAGGTCAGAGTCCTTCAGGGATGAGTCAGGAAAAGTCCGCTGATTGGTAGGAGGTGCCATTACTTCTTATGTATTAGCGTCTGGTTGGCTATTCCTTTGTGCATGCAGGCTGCTTGATGCTTCGTTCCCCCACGGCAGCGTTTGCCATATTGTACAGTCTGCGTTCGCCTTGCCAGAAGGGATGCAAGATCTTGAGCTGACCTAACGCTTTTATTTTTTTCTTTTTTTCTTTTTTTCTTCTTTCTCACTTTTTCCCTTTTTTTGTTCTCTTGAACCTGGAGATTGAACCCCAGGCCATGCACACATTGGGAAGGTGCTCTGCTTCTGAACTACACTCCTAGCTCAGCAGGGAAGAATTAAGCCCAGCTTTGGCCATGAAGTTTTAAGTCCTGCTGAAACCCTGGTGAACACTTCTACTTAAAGCTCCTAGCTGCTGACCTGTCCTCAGACAGGCACTGATAGGGGGAGGCTGAGGTCTAGCTCCTGGGTAGATACACTCACAGTAGTGTTATGGAAATCACTCTCAGCAAGGGACCAAGCATCACTTAGAGGAGAACTCAGGTTTATTTACACCAGTGGACCCAGATAAACTAGTGCTCTGAAGTTCTGGGCCCCCAAGCTGGAGTTACAGAGGGATCTTTATAGGAAATTTAATATTATTCCTTAACCATTACAACATTGGTGGATTAGAATTCTTGACCTTCATGACCAAGGACCATGTACAGAAATTTTATGATAAGTAGTTCACAGGTGCAGAACAAAGACAGTAAAACACTTGTGAGTGTTATTATGAAATGTCCTTTTCAAAAGGCAGCAGCAACTCAAGATGACTTGACTTGATCTCCCTGAGAGCTATTTTTCTAAGAAATAAGCCTGCAAGGTTATAGGTCAGACAGCTGTTAATTGGCATGGTGACCTAATTTATACTTGCAATTAAGTGATGTAGCTACATTCCTAAAAGGTTTACAAAGTAAGAAGAAACTTCACAGGCATCTGTTGCATCTTTGGTCTGGAAGCCTGTCATAGAAATGTTTACATATCAAGAAAGAGTCCTCAGGCTTCCTAGAGATAGCTATTTACAAACCAATAGATAGGGCCTCTTGGTTAATTACATGCCCTGAAGAGAGGCTGGCAGAGGGGAGGAGGAGAAATTAACCATTTCCCCAGGCACTGATTCTTTATCATAATGTTCTTATAATTTCATTTTATAATCTGGTCTGGTACTTCCATCACAGTAGCAGTGGTGACAAAAAACCCACAATAGTTGATGACATCACATCTCTATCAGCAAATGATCTGAATAGATACTTAACAAAAGAGAAAGAACAGACTGCCAATAAACATATGAAAATTTATCAATATCTTTTTAGCCATCAAAGAAGTTCAAATCAAAACCACATTCAGATTCCATCTCATCCTGTTATGAATGAGTATCATAAAAAAAAAAAGAAAAAGAAAAGAAATAAAAAAAAAAACAAATTCCAGCAGGTTTGTGGAGAAAAAGGAACACTTATATACTGTTGGTGGGAATATAAATTAATGCAGCCACTATGGAAAACAGTATGGGGGTTCCTCATACCCCCATATGTGGTTCCTCAAAACCAGAATCATATGTGGTTCCTCAAAAACCACATGATTCAGCTATCCCACTCCTGGTTATATACCTGAAGGAAATGAAGTTAGTGTACCAAAGAGACAGCTGCATGGCCATGTTTACTGTGGTACTATTCATAATTCCCAAGACATGGAATCAGCCTAGGTATTCATAAACAGATGAAGTGAAAGAAAATGTGATATGTATACCCAGTGGAATATTATTTGGCCATAAAGAAGATGGAAACCTTACGATTTGCAGAAAAGTAAATGGAACCAGAAAACATTGTGTTAAGGTAAATAAGCCAAACACAGAAAGACAAGTATTGCAAGTACTCTCTTATGTGTGGAAACTTAAAAATTAAAAAGAAAGAAAAAAATGCAAAAGTAGAAGAGGGGCTATCAGGGCTTCAAAGGGGATCAGGGGCCAGGAGAAGAAAAAGGGGGAAGGGGAGGGCAGGAGAAGAAAGAGGGGACCTGGTCAAAACTCGATGAATGTATGGAAATGCCATAGTAAATTTATTAATTGTACAATAATGAGTAAATCCATTAATTTGTAAGCTGTGTTAATGATTATAGTGATAATAAAATAAATAAAATATTCATAACTCACAATAAGGAGATAAACAACCCATTTCAAAATGGGCAAAAGACATTTCAAATTTCTTTTTAAATAATTTGAATAGACATTTTACCCAAAAGTTTTAAGAATGCCAATAAGTATGTGAAAGGATGTTCAGCATCATTAGTCTTCAAAGAAATACAAATCAAAACCACAAAATCTTACCACTATTAGAATGGTAAGAATGGTAAAAAGAAAGGAATGATAGCCAACCGGAGGATATAAAGAAAGAATGATGTAGTAAAACTGAAACACACATTACTGGTAAGACAGTTAGCTACTTTGAAAAATGGTTTGGCAGTTTCTTTAAAAGTTAAAGATAAATTTACTATGACCCAGTAATTCTATGCCTAGGTATCTACCCAAGAGAAATGAAGACATATGCTTACACTGACATTTGTATGTAAATATTCATAGCAATTTTCTCCTTAACAGTTCAAAACATAGAAACACTCAAAATAGTCATCAACTAGAAAATGAGATAACAAATGTGGTATACCTATTCAATTGATATTGTTCAGCACATAAAGGGAATGAAATACTAACACAGGCTACAACACAGGTGAATCCCCAAAATACATTATGCTAAATAAAAAAGCCAGGTACAAAAGAGTAAATATTATATGAGTCCATTCATCTGATATCCAGAAAAGACAAATCTTTAGAGTTAGTCAGGGGTTGGCTAGAGCTGGGGGTTGGGAGTTAAGGATAAGGAGAGGTAGCTAGGAGAGATCTTTTAGGGGATAAGAGAAATGTTCCCTAACAGGATTATGATGGTGGTTACACAAGTCCACATTTTACTAAATATAATAGAACTGTACACTTAAAACAGTTGGCTATTATAGCATGTAAATGATACTTGTTTTAGAAGCTGTTTTAAAATAAAAGAAAGGAAAATTATGTCATGTATAACTAAGAAGAACCAATACAAAAATAAAAGAAAGGTAATATTGTGACCCTTTTGGCCTTGCCCTTCACAATTTCATTAGGGTACATATTTATTGATTCCTCTCAGAGTCCAAATGCTTACTCCATTGGCTCTTTGGTTGAAGACAATGCCCAGAGAGATTCTAGATGAAATCAACCAGCCTCCAACATTCCCAAGAGATGAAGCAATAAGTGCCCCAGTCCTGAAGGTGATAGGAGATCTCCAAGGAGCACCACCATGTCCACTACAGCATACAAAGGTATATAAAGCAACTGGGTGGCTCAGAGAGTCCCTGCAGGTCTCAGCAAGATCAGAGGCCTTTAGCTAGTGCTGATAACTTCAGAAAACAAGTTGCTACATAGTGAAGAGGGTCAACTCTCCTAAGAAAGTGTATTTGAAGCATTGACAGTCAGGTCCTAGGTGGAAAGAGGAGAACATTTGTGATACAGAGGGAGGAGGATTCTGAGTGTAGTGTCAAGCCCATTTATTTGTGAACCATTGCTCCCAAGAATTGCAAAAAAGCATTCTTTTAAAGTGCATATGGCATGTTTACCAATATAAAACATATACAAGGCCATAAGCAAGCCTCAATAAATATTGCAGGATCAAAATCATATAGAGCATGCACTCTCGCTACAAAACTATTAAATTAGAAATCAATGGCAATAAGCTATCTAGAAAAAAACCTCTGTTGTGGACTAGGTTAGCATGAGTGATGCCATCTTAGCTAAGGCATCCATTTTAGTTCCTTATGATCCTGTGCTGAACCCAGAGCTTTGTCAATTATAAATGATCATGGAAAGTACCAAGTTTGTCAGGTACAAATGATTAGGGAAAGTATTGATTGTGCACAGAATGTATGCATCACCTCATACACATTGTCTCGCTAACAGCTCAGGTCAGCTTCTGGACCCCTGCTTGCTTGCTGCTATGCCAACCAGGATGTGGCTTCTACCCTTAAATATCCTGAAATGCTCAGGCTTGGTACTGTGGACTACTAGAGAACAACTTCCTCTAGTAGGAAGTAGTCTCTGGCCAGCTAATAAAGACATCACTGGGACTGGCCAGCTAATAAAGACTCTTCAATTTGGACATCACCGAGAGCTGGTGTGTTTTCTGAGCGATCTGCCCCATAACACCTCACTTTTAGAAACGGGGTGACATATTTCTGAGTGACACTTGGGTAAATGAGAAAAAATCATGAAGGAAATTGGAAGATATCTTTACCTAAATGATGATTAAAAACCCAATACTTCAAAATCTTGGATGCAGTTAATGCAGTGCAAGTTTATTTAAATTCTTATAGAGAGAAATAAAATGCTTACAGTTGAAGAGAAGAAAGAGATAAAATCAATTAAAACCATTTATCTTAGCTTTTACCATAAGAACTTTGAAAAAGAAGAATAAATTAAGCCCAAAATGAATAAATGGTAACAAATAATAAAAATAAAAGAAGCCAATAGAGTGTAACAATGGACAAACAATAGAAAAAGATCAAGTCAATTCTTCTGCACTCTATGCACAAAACTTAATTTTAGATGGATTGTCTGTTTAAATATCTATCCAGAAACACTCATATCTTAGAAGAAATTAGGAAACTGTGGAAATAAAATGAATTCAAAAGGGATAAAATTCTGAAAGTAGATGCCTCTAGGGTATCTACAGGACTAGACGGGAGGAAAGAGTCACTTTTGGAAAGAGGCAGGAAATAACTTTCTAGGGCAACAGAATTGTTCTGTATATTCTTTTGGGTGGTACTTACATGGGTTTATGCAAGTGTCTAAGGTTAACCTAAATACCTAAAATCTGGGCATTTCAGTGCCTATGAGTTATGCCTAAATGTTTAAAAATGGAGGAAACACGGTGTCTAGGGTACCTTCTGGCAGTGACATTTGGGCACCTCTGGGACATAGGCTTCAAAAGCATTCACAGCATCTTCAGTTCAGGAATTTTCTGCAAGTTGTTTTATAGCCAAAATGTGGAGCAAGTACAAATGTCCATGTCAAGAGCCACAGTGGCACACAACTGCAAAACCTCACTCTTGTGATGTGGGCCATATAAATAGGTGATTATCACTGCACGGCTTCCTTTTAAAGATGCTCTCCCCCTGGGAAATCACAGCTCTTTGGGGAGAAGAAAATTGAAGTTTTGAATATATTCAGTGGGAAAAGAAATCACCTTGCCTATAACTTTCTGATTGAAGCTGCCACCATTAAAAAATTTCTACACTTTGCAAGACAATAGCAACATCTCAAACTGAGAAAGGAGACAACGGGGCTCAATTGGATTTTCCTTCCAGATGTATTTATTGAACAAGATCCAATCACACGTTTCACTTTAAGATTTCTCCTCTTCTAGTTTAAGTTCATAGACTGGGAATACCCGACAGCTCATATGAACTAGTATCTTGCTGAGACTCTTTATCACCTTGAAGCTTTATCACCTTTACGGCCTTGAAGCTTTCTTTTCCTGAGCTGGGAAGTAACAGGGGATGTGACACAAAGGTCATGCTCTTGGGGGAGGAGGCATCAGAGAGGAGAGTGAACAACAGAATGAAGCAAGAGTTCAGCTGATTGGCTGATCCGGAAAGCACAACATAAAAGGCTCCAGTCCTGCGCTTGGGGAAGAAGGAGACCAGGACCAAGGCTCTTTCCAAGGTCTTCTAACAATCTCATAGGTTAGAACTGTTCGTGGTTTTGTTGCTAGTCCTAGTGGTGGTGGCAGTGGGGGACATGGGAGTTTTCAACAATAGAGTAGAGTAAATATACTGTGTTTCTGTGCCTCTGTACTTGTTGTACTTCTCTTTTTAGCTTCTCCAGGGTCACTCTGTCATACACTTGCCCCCTAAGGTGTATTGCCTTCTGCATTCACCATGACTGGGTGGAGCTGCCTGGTGACAGGAGCTGGAGGATTTCTGGGCTGGAAGATCGTCAGCTTGTTGGTGCAGGAGAAGGAGCTGCAAGAGGTCAGGGCCCTGGACAAAGTCTTCAGACCAGAAATCAAGGAGGAATTGTCTAGTAAGTGTGCTGGATGCTTGAATGTGTGTCTTTGTTACGAATCCTGAGTGTGTGGGGGGAAGTGGGGTGTTAAAGGCCTCTTGTCCAGCAAATGAAGGAAATTTGGAGCCATAAGTCTCCATCTATGTCTGTACATCTAGAGTAGCCACAGGTGGCACTGCATAATGACAGAGTGTAGCTCTCATTCTTACTAGAACCAGAACTAGACATGGTGGCCATACGCAGCCACTGGGCCTCTAGGACATATCAGCTCTTTCCTCTGCCTATAGCTCTTTATTGTGCTGAAGGTCTGGGACTTCAAAATTGTTGTGCGAGCTGGGCACGGTGACACAAGCCTGTAATCCCAGCACTCAGGGAGGCTGAGACAGGAGAATCGCGAGTTCAAAGCCAGCTTCAGCAACAGTGAGGCGCTAAGCAACTCAGTGAGACCCTGTCTCTACATAAAACAGAAAATAGGGCTGGGAATGTTGCTCAGTGGTCGGAGTGCCCCTGAGTTCAATCTTTAGTACCAAAAAAAAAAAAAAAAAATTGGTGTGCAACATCTGAAAAGGACCAATCAGAGGGAGATTTTACAGTGGGATCTTGCCTCTCTTGATTAACTGGGGTTTTCATGTTTTGCTTTGATTTGTCCTGCTTTTTAAAAGAATGCCTTAGTATCTTCTGTGAAGTAAATGAAAAAGAAGGGAAGGTAAAGCTGATTCAGTATGCATGTGTGTGCATGAAAGAGAAACAGATAACACAGACACAGAGAGAACAAGAGTGGACAGCCTGCAGCCAGTGTAAAGATGATAGGCAAGACAAACACAGACTTGCCTCACCTGGATTCCTCCTACTCACCATCTCTCTCTGCTCTTCATTCCCTCAAAAAGTGACTGCATATTTGCTCTAGCAGTCCATTATTCTTTGCCAAAATTGCCACCGTAGTGCAAATGCATCAGCTGTATTGATAGCGCATTTCCAACCTATTTACCTCCAGATCCTCAAAACAATCCTGGGGGGAAGGTAGGAAAGAGGATTCACCCCTCTGGACAGTGAGGATATTGAAGTACTGATAGGACAAGAGACTGACCTGAGGTTATGTCCTTATTGGAAAACAGAACTTTAGCTAATATCCAATTCCTGAGGTCCCATTACCTGACCTTAGGCTGACTAGTGGAACAGTGAGTCCTCAGAATCTTTCACTGTCCCTGTGTATTCCTGAGAGTTCCCTTCCCCCATATAATTTGGAGGCACTTGGTGTCTACCTGCAGGCACAGTTTCCCAAATGAATTGGCCCTGCACACAGAGGACCTAGGACAACACTCTGGAGCCACACTGATCACTGTACTATTTTCTACTCCTCTGACCACTTCCAAAGTTTCATTTTTTCTCTTATCTGCTTCAGTGTGTTCTGAAACAAATAGTTAAATAAACACTAACTATAGTATTTATAGTATTATAGTAAATCTATAGTATTTATAAATACTAATAAATACTAACTATAAGCCTAATGCTTCAGCAATAACTATAATCTAATGTCTAACTTCAGGAGAGAGCAATGTTCAGCCTAGAGGAATAGCTTCTTAATATTAACAGTCCAGGGGGAGTGATAGATGGGCAAGGGCCTCTGAAGAGGTACAGGTGAAGAATCCTTACAGTTTTTTCCTCTGCCAGGCACATTGTTGGCAGTATTAACTAATCATCTCCTCATAAGATCCCCAGAAGATAGTGGTGTTATCCTCATTTTACAGATGAGTGTACAAATACAGAAAGGTTAATTAACTTGCCCAAGACCCCACAGCTAGAATAAGGCATTCAGGGTTTGATCCCAGGAGCTCTGACTACAGCATCTGAGCTCTTAAAGATGAATTAGTCCAATCACTTCTCTCTGGGCTTCCCTCCAATCAGATTCTACAAGAAAAGCAAATGCTTATTCCATATAAACAAAACACGTCCAAGTCCTCAGTGTCTTGGACAAGGCAGGAGCTAGGGCTCCACCTTAAAGCACCCAAAATGTCCTCTCCTGGATCTTAGAGTTCCTCAGCACTGACAGGTGAAGGTCAGTTCTCCTCAGAGCTCTGGGCTTCACCACCTTCTTTAAGACAGTTCCTCTGAAGGCAGCAGCAAAGGAGACTCAGAGGAAGGAGATGCCACTCTCAGGACAGACCCTTGCGATTCCCTGTCCTGACCTCTTTCAGTGTAGGGCCTTCCTGGAAGACACAAAACTCTGCAGAGGATTAAGAAGACAAGCAGCTCTTGCAATCAGAACTCCTATCTGATATGTAACTAAGAAATAATGTAAGCAAACTGCAATTTTTTTTTTTTTTTTGTACCGGGAGTTGAACTCAGGGATATTCAACCACTGAGCCACATCCCCAGCCCTATTCTGTGTTTTTTATGTAGAGATAGGGTCTTGCTGAGTTGCTTAGCGCCTCGCCATTGCTGAGGCTGGCTTTGAACTTACAATTCTCCTGTCTCAGCCTCCCAAAGTGCTGGGATTACAAGTGTGTGCCACCGTGCCTGGGGCAAACTGCAAATTTGTGTGTAAGAAATCAAGTGAAGAGTATTGATACAGATCACCAGCAGCAAAATTTGACAGCCTGACTGGCAGTATTATTCCTAAGGATCTCAGAGAAGCCTGAAGCCATTGATGTTTTATCCATGCCCCTAGCTAGGTGACTGCAGTGGAAGTGCCTTGGAGATCGATGCATTTTTAGGGTTGATGTCTGCTTTTAATATCTGATATTCCATTAGATATGCTCCATTAATCTGTCATTGGAGCCCTTTCTAAGTTCCCTGTTAATGGCTCCACTCTTCTTGTCATACAAGCAGGAGACACTAGGGCTGATGTGATCTCCTCTTGTTTGCTCAGTGACAAACCATCTGTCAGGGGAAGGCCTGATACTCACATCTGTGGGTCTCCTTTCTCTGCTCCCAATGTTGGGACGTGGATCCTCCTCATGGGGTCTGGAGCAGAGGCATACCTGTTAACCTGTTGCTTACCTTGCTCTCTCTTACACCCCATAGCTGTGCATTTGACATGGTGAGGCCACGGGTAGCTTCCTATACCACACTCTGCCTCTGTTTACCTTCAATAATTAGCTGTATGCTCAGATTTTGATTTCTGGATTGGAATGGAATTAAACAGTTCTTTTCTCCTTCTGAGTAAATCTGCTATATGTTCTGATTTCTGTGCATTTCTTTATTTGCTCTTTCCATGGAAGGTGTACCTCACCAACACTCTCTCTGTCTATGATGGTACTAGAAGACATCAGTAACTGTCTGCTTTATCAGGAAACTTCCAAGCCTATTCAGAAAGCTTCCTAATCACCTACTTTGTGTTCCCACAGAGTTGCAGACAAAGACTAAGGTGACATTGCTGGAAGGAGACATTCTGGATGCCCAGTGCCTGAGGAGAGCCTGCCAGGGCATCTCCGTTGTCATCCACACAGCTGCTATCATTGATATTTGGTGTATCAATTCCAGACAGACTATCATAGATGTCAATCTGAAAGGTAGAGTGACCTGGGATGGTATGTGGCAGGTGGAAGATGAGGGTGGCAGTACAGGATGAGGAGGGGTAGAGAAGTCCCCACCATGGAACATCTGCTGTGCTCTAGCCCAGGTGTCTTTGCTCACCTGCCTCATATGACAGAGCTCAGGGCTATTATTTTCAGGGTTTTACATGAGGAATCCAGGGCTAAAATAGGACAAGGAACTTGGCCAAGGCCCCCACAGTTAGATCCTAGAGAGAAGAAATTTAAATTCATAACTGTGTGGCTCCATCTGCCATAACCTTGTCTTCCTGCTCCTTCATACCAGAGTCACCTTGACTCTCACTTCAAGCCCTTGAGGTCCATGCTCCTCCTGCTTCCCTGGGCCAGAAGAGACCTTGCAGATGCCTCCTCCTTCATACTGCTAGCTCTTGTGTCAGGGCCAATGAGAACATCAAGTGCCCTCCTGCCCACCTCAGAGAAGAATTCCTATCCAGAGAACTAGCATAACTAGCCCACAGAGGTCTGCAAGAACAGAATGGTCAAGCATTTGCCATCCTATGATATTTTATTACCAATAATTGGATCCCATTCCCATAATCCTAACTCTCCTGCTCCCACTGGGTCTATACTTAATGTTGTAGATCCTACACAGGGGCCCAAAGTAACTCTTCCTTAGACCCTCATCACTAAATTCTAGATGGTTCTTTCTAAATTGTATTTCCAATCTACTACAAATTGAGATAGGTTAGTTCAAGGAAGCCATATAATATCATTACTCTGAGCCCCGGAGGATAGTCTCTCCTGCACAGGTGTGCTCAAGCTGCTGGCCCCTCTGTCCTCCATGCCTTGACCTCCAAATTCACTCAGTGACTCCTTTTGCAAAGCAACCCCATGGTGCTTTCTGATCTCCAGTACTATCTAAAAAGAAACCTTTTCTAGTTCCTACGTAGCTGCACCCCTAACCACCCACATTACAGGATGGGTACTGTGAGTAACCAGATATTCAGTTCCAGTCCTGATCTATAAGGCCTCTGCTTACCCTAACAACAGAATACAAAACGAAAGCAGCAGTATTGTAAGCATAAGTTCACCAAAATATTGTCACATCTTTATAAAGTACATCATAATTATAGACATTTTCCCCTGCTAGTAAACCAAGTCAAAATTTTCTAGGCTACTGCATTAACATTTTTTAAATAAATGAGGTTGCATCTCCAGAAAATCAAATTTCTGGAAAGGTTTTAAACAGAAAAACATAAAAGTAAATAAATACACATATAAGTAAACAAAGAAAATCGATCCTTTGCTTAGGACATCACTTTCTTCTTCAAGAGAAGGCCTTCTATCTCACCTCTAGGACTTGCAGGTCTACAATGCTACAGGGATTCCAGACAACTCTAACATTATAGGTCTTCCCAACAGAAAGCTCATGCTTTATTTCAGTTCCAACCGGGCTTAATACTAAAGTCCAGTGTGGGACTGCAGAAACCTAGTGAAGGGAATGATTATCACCTCTATTTCTCATAAGTAGGCAAACAGAATCATAGAAAGAGCTGGGAGTGGCCTTTGAGGGAACAGAGTCAGGAACAGAGGCTGGGTCTCCAACACCTCCCCACAAGTTGATAACCATTCACTCAGTGACTCAAACAATGTCCTTGTGACAAAGTTTTTATTGACCCTCAACAAATGTGAAACATGGCAGCACTGTTCTAACAGTGCATGTCATCTATAAACAACTGTGCATGAGCGAGGTAATGTGAAATTCCAATCGTCCTTAAGAGTATGGGCTCCTGAAATTTTAGATTTCAAAAAGACTTATTTTTAAAGAAATGATATGCATGAAAATAATTCTTTAATGTCCAAATGTATAATAGAAACCCTATATCCTTTTCCAAAATCAAAGGACACACCTAATCTATGAAACCCAAAAGCCTAGAAATTCTTTGTTATTAGAACCCAAATGTTATCCTCCTATACTTTTTGTATCCTTCCTGTATAGCATGGCAGATGTTAGCACAGAAAAAATTCAACTTATATCTGTAGCAAACCTCTCTTTGCTAGGAGGTGAATGAGATGCACATAAATGTATGGCCATGGTGCCTTAGGGTTATTTCCTAATACTGATAACTTACTCCCCATGTGCAGGTACCCAGCTTCTGATGGACGCCTGCATCCAAGCTAGTGTGCCAGTCTTCATCTACACTAGCACATTAGAGGTAGCTGGACCCAACTCCTACAAGGAGATCATCCAAAATGCCCACGAGGAAGAGCATCATGAAACTACATGGACAAATCCATACCCATACAGCAAAAAGCTGGCTGAGAAGGCCGTGCTGGCAGCAAATGGGAGCACTCTGAAAAATGGGGGCACCTTGTGGACTTGTTCCTTAAGGCCCATGTACATCTACGGGGAAGGAAGCCCTATACTTTCTGGAATTGTGAATAGGGCCCTCAGGAACAATGGAGTCCTGGAAAACACAGGAAAATTCTCTGTAGTTAACCCCGTCTACGTGGGCAATGCAGCCTGGGCACACATTCTGGCCTGCAGGGCTCTGCAGGACCCCAAGAAGGCTGAGACCATTGGAGGACAGTTCTACTACATCTCAGATGACACACCTCACCAAAGCTATGATAAATTGAATTCCACCATAAGCAAATCAGGTGGCCTTATTCTTGATTCCAAGCTGAGCCTTCCTCTCTCTCTGATGTACTGGCTTGCCTTCCTGCTAGAAATAGTGAGCTTCTTGCTGAGTCCAGTTTACCAATATCGACCACCCTTTAATCGCCACACACTAACATTGTCAAATAGCGTATTCACCTTCTCCTACAAGAAAGCTCAACGAGATCTGGGGTATAAGCCCTTATATAGCTGGGAAGAAGCCAAAGAGAAAACCAAGGGGTGGGTTACTTCCCTGATAGAGCAACATAGGGAAACTATGAAGACAAAGTCTAAGTGATGAGAAGATGACAGGGATATGGACGTGGGTGTTGATAAGAGCTGTCTGTCAGGTTCTTCCTCCTGGTTTCTTCCAGAAAGTGACAAGCCCAAGTCCAACAGCCTCCCCTTGACACAATGGCCAACTTAGCATCTTACTCAGAAAACTTCCCAATCACTGGTCCAACCAAAAGCTTTCTGCTCTAACCACATGTCTGAGGAAATTAAGCTGCTTTGTTTCACCTGCTATTATCAGTTTCCATTGCTAGTTTTGAACTGCTTGGGATGTCTCATAACTTCGAGTTTTGTCTATTGTTTCCATTATCTTGCGCCAATGCTAAAGTGTTTCTTTTCTTTGGAAAACACCTGTTTCTTCACAAATCTCAATGAAAAGACCAATAAATGTTTTAAAATTAATCTGCAGTAGATGTCTTTCTGTTAATACATACTTTTTTTTT
This sequence comes from Geosciurus inauris, assembly GCA_004024805.1. Classification (NCBI taxonomy): domain Eukaryota; kingdom Metazoa; phylum Chordata; class Mammalia; order Rodentia; family Sciuridae; genus Geosciurus; species Geosciurus inauris. The sequence continues at coordinate 7,765 of PVHX01025139.1, read as the reverse complement.
TAACTTTCACTTTCATTTCCAGGTATGGCCACCTCTTACTTAGAAAAGGAGAATAGAACTCTTGGAAGAGTGATTTTGGGCCTGGAGAGGGACTTGAGATTAATTTAACCTACAAGATTTCACACATGTACTAGATGGCTGACATATTCCAGCCTCAGCAGATCACTAGAAGACAGATATCCCAATTCCCATGTCACAACTGAGGCCATTTGCTCACAGTCACACTGGTTCATGGCTAGGCCAGTTCACCAGGGAGACTCCCCTGAAAACTCTCATCTTACCTCTGAATCCTGAAATTTTCACTGAGTTTGTTAGTGGGACAGCAGAGCTATGGACCACAGGCTTACTTCCCTCTGGCAGAGTCTCGGGTCCCTTGAGTTACATCCTTCCTACCCAGCTCAGTGCAGGAACATTTCTAGAACCAAGAGAATCTTTGAGGGGCACCTGGGAGGCCTTTATGCCTTCACAAATGGTCCTGGGAAAAGAGATGAGGCATAGACGCTTCCAGCTTCCACCTCCAATGTCAGAGTCCCTGAACTTTCTAGAAGACACCCAAACATGTGTGTGTTGGCCCTTCTGGATCTTCATAACCCTTTTTCATCCTTTCAACCCACACAATGAAGACAAACCATGGATTCTTGGGAAATTAAAGGGAATAGGTCCAAATCCCCCTCAAAATTTACCTCTATACAGCCCCCAGAGTGGAATCACACTATCTCCCAGTTCCAGATTTAACCACATCTCCCTCCTTCTTTTTTTTTTTTTTTAAAGAGCACATTTCTCTTTTTTTAATATTTATTTTTTAGTTGTAGGTGGACACAATATCTTTATTTTATTTTTATGTGGTGCTGAGGATCGAACCCAGTGCCTCCCGCGTGCTAGGCGAGCATGCTACCACTGCACTATAACCCCAGCCCCACATCTCCCTCCTTCTTTCTTCTCCCCTCTGCCTTCGTTTCCATCATATATTACTTTATCCCTCTATACTCTTAGCCTCCTTCTGTTCCCTCCATCTCTCCCTCTCACACTTCTCAATTTCCCTGAGGATAGGGGGCCAACTGAGACAAGTCCAGGGACTTAAAAGACAGGCCTGAACCAGAGAACCAAAAGTGCAAAGTCGTCTTGTCAGGTCAAGAGGGAAACAACTGTCCCAGGTTGAATCCTAAGCAAATGGGGAAGGAGCCTTCTCTCCTGATGGGCAGATGAACGTGTTTGTGGAATTTTGGTGCTGTGGAATTCCATTGCCTCTATCTCTGGTCTCCTTCCTATTACCAATGAGAAAACTGAGGCCTGTGAGGTGAAGTGACGTGCCTAAATTCATCAGTATTTAATTACCAAATCATCGGTAGTAAAGCAGGGCTGTCTCACCACTCGGCTGCTCAAGAGCAGGCTGACAGGTCTACATGTGGAGAAGGAAGTGTGAAGCAGTGTGTGCAGGGCCTGAGAAACATAGATTTAGTAGGAGAAGCTCAGTGCCACCAAGAGGGACTGGATTGTATTACAGCATCTGCCATATCTCTTCCTGTCACCTGTGCATGCTCCGCTACTCATGTCAGCAACATATCCTGTTTCTGCCCACCTTGCTTACACAGTCCGGAAGCCAGAGCCATCCTATCTCCTCACATCTAACATCTAGCCACATGCGTGGTGCACCTATAGAGCAGACATGGACAGAGCGATGATGGCCAATCTGGGGCTGCTGCTTCTGGCACTGCTCCCACCCAGATTTATTCAAACATAAATTTATTCAAACATAAATTTATTCAAACAGCTGTTGTAACACTTTCAAGTAACTCCTCACAGAGTATCTCTGCTGCCCACAATTCAATTAATGCTACACCCAAGGTAGGTGGCAGTGCCCTGCAGTCAACAGCCAAGAAAGTCTCTACCTCCCCATTTTTTAAACCCAGTGTGCAAGGAAGAAGCAGGTCTGTATGAAATCTACCAATTCCACACATGATTTTATTGGCACAGGAAATGCTGATAATTCTGTTTGATTGATTTGAAGGACATGTGAATGACATTTCACAGGTGATTAATGCCAATATTAAATCTTTCTGGAGTTTCACCTGCAAGATAAAAACAGATAACATCCAAAACTGAGGCATAATTTCCTTGAACGAGGCATAAGAATATGGACACTTTAAAACTCTATCTTGAAAACAAAAATAGATCTTCTCTAGAGATAAAGGGTGGAATGTGGAATGGAGAGTCAGTTTTCATTTGGTTCGTGAAATCTATAAGGCCATAAAACAGGTAACATAAAAAGCTTCCATGATTCTATTTATATATACATTAGAAGGAACTTCCAGGTATTACTGTAGATCCTCAATGTATTATTTCAGCAGTACTAATTTAAGGCAGATATATTCTAGATAAAGTTTCATATTGTTAAGGTATCTCTGATCCCTTGGGAACTGAACTCTTTCCTCTGTGGTTTTATATTTGACATTATGTTTGAAATTTTATGTAGTAATTGACATGTGCTAGGGAAATGATAGATTGGAATCCACCCCATATTCAGGCATTACACGTAAGTCTTCCATATCCTCTCAAAAGTCAAATGGTAGGCATCTCCCATCTCCTATTTTCATTCAATAAGAGTGACAGATTTATTTAGCTAAATTGATTCCGAAGAGTAGAATTGCATTGACCTCAACTGATTTCAAAATGCTGCCTTTTATTTTTGCATTTTTTGAATACTTTTCACAATTTAAAATCAGTCTGTTTTGAAGGTAAAATTACAAATCTTGAAATCAGAAAGGCAATTATGTGAATGGGCCAAAACTATAAATTGTTCCAACATTTGGGAAGTGAATACTGGAAGCTACCTTGCATATTAAATACACAAAAACTTTTATACTTTTTTGGTAAATACTTTTTTAAAAAAACTATGGATCAGCATAGCAGCATTTGGAACACTTTCTGTTATCAGTCAATATTTTTTAGGTAGTTAGAACCTGATCCTCACCTAAAAGTGGGCTTGATCCTCTACATCTTTTGCAACTGCCTTTATACACAGAAATCTTTCAAAATAGACACTCCCTGAAATCTTTGTTTGCATGGTCACACACTGGATGCTTACACATTCCAGTATCTGATATGGCCACAGTAGTCTTGATAACAAAAATCATTTTTTCTCATATTTAGAAACCTACATGGGAACAAGCAGATCAAACAGATCTGTAGCTACTGTGTATGTGAATGAACACTCCCCTTTGCTTCATACCTGAGTGCTGTACTTCTATTTGGATTTTATATTGTGTTTGTGTATTTGTGCTTCCATTCATAATAACTTCTCATGTTATGGAATTGATTTGCATTCAACACAAACTGTAAATGAAAATAAATAAATGGCTAAAAGAGCCAAAAACTAAAAAATCCTGATCCTTATGCACCTCTCACTGAGCCAGCTCCTCCAGCTTCAGGCTACCCTTCCCCCAAGGAGTCCCTATCATGACAGGAAGGGCTGTAGCCTACCCTACTGCAGGCACTTCTCACAGTTAGTGTGACTGCTCACTTACTTGTCTGTCACCCCACTAGCCTCTGAGATGGCACCATGGCATAGACAACCTGTGCACAGATGGATTCCATATTTTCCCCAGAGAGCATCCCATAAATACTTATGGAAGGAGGGAAGGAAAGAAGTCGATATTCATAAGGAAAGGGACCCTGGACAAGGGTGAACAGAATTTAGGAAATGTATCAGAGGTTGCTCAGCTCTGAGTGCCTCCTAAGCAAGATACAGTTGAACTCTGACCTACCTGTAATGGTGATGTCATATTTGCTGCCCTCAGATGAGAAGGAAGTAGGAGAGCCCTGGCACAGGGCCAGGAGGCTGCTCTTCCAACAGATGACTTAAGGACAAAAAGACCCTGGGATGAGATGATAGGCAAAGCAGGCAGAGGTCAAGTTTCCACAGCACACCAGCTTCCCCACCCCCTCCCTGAGAACCAGCCTGTGCAATGAGCCCTGTGGGAGAGGCATAGGTGGCCTCATGGTACAGCAGCAAAAGTAGGCTCTAGTTAAGGGGACTCCCCAAGAGAGTGAGGACGGCAAATAGAAGGGTCTTCTCTAGTTTCAGAAGCAGATATTTTCTGCAAGTAGGAGTAAAAATTCTGGATTCTTTCATCCACTTTGCATTCACCATTAGTTAAGTCTTATCTTTCTGGGTCTGTTTCCTTTCCTGCAAAATGAGGGTTGTGGCCAGGCCTGTTGGAATGCTCTGGGGTAACTCTATGATGTTTTGCATGCTCTGACACCCCCAATTTGTGCAGCTTAGCTTCAGGACAACAATGTCCTGCATTTGATGATTTGTTCACTTCTGTGAAGGCAAGCCCATCTGAAAATGTGGTTTCCTACTTGTCCTGCAGCCCCAGTAGATTCTAGCACCACATCTGTCAAAGGCTATCATACCTCTCAGAGGGCTAGGAAGGGTCAAGGCTTGTGGCCAGTGAAGATCAATGCCCTCCTTCCTCTGAGATCCAAGGACAGCGCCACTGTAGAACTAAATGTTGAGAATGCTTAGGTGATAGAACCTCCTTTTCTGCTTGCATTGAACTTTGAACTTGGGTATTTCCCCAATGAACTCAAACCTCTTTGACGATCACTAAATATCAGAGTGGGGATAGTGCCTGATGAAGAGGAAAGAGATGCCTTGTCAAGGTCAGAGCCACTTGATGCCACAGCTCTACTTGCTGCTCAACGGGAACACCCTCAGGTTCCTCCTTTTTCCCTTTCTCCCCAAGAAATTGAAGCCCATGCTCTCCCACCCCTCCTGCCCCTGCCCAGGAGCTGGAAGTACCAAAGGATACAATCCACATGCACAGAAACTGCCTCTTCCCTCCATCTAGGGTCCTGGGAACTGACAGAGGACCCAGGATGCCCCTCATCAGCACCTTCACAGGAGCCCTGGGAGCAACTACCTTGCCATTCATGGCCTCTGACATTTTTCCTAGAATCTACCAAGATCCTTCTGACTTGTGATCTCATGTGCTCCTCCTCCAACACCTCATACTTGTGCCTTCCCTGGCACAGACGAGGTCAAGGTCTCATCTCCATACGGTGCTGGGCCAAGTTCTCTCCTAGTCTTTCCAAGGACATACACTGCACAAGAAATCAAATAAAGTGGCCATTGCCTGATTTGCAGCACTGTTGATACAATGTTCTACACTTGCACCAGACCTCAGGAGAGCTTCTGCCTGACCTCAAGTCTGCTGGGTTAAGAAATTCCCTGTACACAGCTGGTAAGATCTTGATACTAAAGACATCCTCCTGTCTTCACCACCCAAGCCTCCAGCACATGTCAAATGTCACACTTAGAGTCAGCAGAGTAATTCACCACAAGGAAGTCAAAGTTGATTAGAGTCAGAGAACAAAAATCAGCCTTCACATTCACCCTTACAGTGTTAGAATGTGCCCGCTTCTCCACCTTCTCCTTCCTGTATTCCCACCATCAAAACATCCTGCTTGCAAAAGGCAGCTGAGGAGAAGTGGAAGGGGAGGAAATCTGCTCTGCTCAGTGAGCTGAGTGGTGGATGAAGGTCAGAAAGAAGGGGAAGAGGGCCAAATGCGAGTGGAACAGACAAAAGGGTGAGTGGAGAATTTGTGCCCCTATTTTATTCTCTGCTGAACATAAAGATGGCACTTGGCCTGGTCCTGGTTGTTGTCTTTCCACTTGGGAAGGTGTGTAGAAGTGGTCTCTAGAAGCCATTGATAGCAAAGCCTGGGGGTCTCACAATGTCCTTTGCCTCTATTTCCCCTGGGCACAGGAGAGGACTTGGGGCTTATGGCTTCTATTTAACTGTCTTCCCAAAGAAAGAAAGAAGATGCCTAACGAGTATTACAGGGTTCTCTACCATGTTTGCCATTACAATTGCCTGGGTTGCTTTCATAAAATTAAAGATACTTGAGGCTCAATCTAACTACTAAATATTCAGATTTTAAAGATAAACAATCAAAAACCACTCTGAGGTTAAGAACATCTCTAACCTCCAGTTCAAAAATACCAGCGTGAACAGATGCAGTTCCTCTCACTGGTCCCTGGGCAGAGATTCCTCCAGGCTGTGCAACTCTTCAGGTGAAGCTCTAAGGATCAGAACCCTCCTTCCTTCTTTAAGATGGCTATCTATCTGTATAAAACACTGGGATTCACAAAGTGTTCTCATGAGATGCCTATGCAGCCAGGATCTGATCTGGTTCATACTTCAAGCTGAAACAGTGAGACTTATTGAGGAACAATAAGTTGCCTACTTCCAGGTAAGGGCTCAGCTTTCCCATGGCCCTGCTGGGCAGGGAAAAGGCTTATGGACATAGAAAGAAGGACATAAGATGCCTTTCACATTTCCTCATGTCTGTGTCTTCATCATTTCTTCCTAAGTAACTGCTGATACAATGCTTCCATCATGGACAGAGACTAGCTAAGGAATGACTTGAACAAAATCCAGTCTAGCTGACATGTTCCCTTTGGTATCATCAGAAACCAGTAAGTACATTTCCAAGAATGAAGGAATACATTTTCTGAGAGCTGAGGAAATACATTGTGATTCAAGAAATTTTATAAATTATAGAATATTCCCTCCTCCACAACTACCAACCTCTGAACTTTCCCCCAAACCCCACACATTGATAAGGAAGAGAAAGTTCTTTGGAAATTGACACCAGTGGTGTAATATTAACAGATTTCCAATTAACCAAGGATGCACGGCCTTAGGGAGAGAGAGCCAAGAGTATGCAGCAAGTGTTCAAAGTTTTTAGACCCAGCTTGAGGGCACAACATAAAGAGTCCTAGTCCTGCTTTGAGGATGAAGAGAGACCAGCATGCAGGCTCTTTCAGCTGCCCTTTAACATTAACACATAACAGATTAAAGGTTTCCATGTTCTTTCAGCTACTCCTTGTGTTGGTGGGGATGTGAGGTTTTCACCATAATAGATTGGAAGGAACAAAAATGTTGTGGTATCATAATATTTTTTTGTTTAGGTCCAGTTTATGACTCACGTCCCTCTTTCAGACAGCATAGTGGGTCCTAAGAACCTCTTCATTCCACAGGGTTTCTGTCCTATACCTTCAAGGAAGGAATGCAGAAGAAGCTAAACAGACAGGTTTTACTGAGTTTCCCCCTCAATCTGTCAACAGTGGGCCAGTATCTTTAGTACAACCACATTTCCACATTGCAGTCATGGCTCTGCAAAGAAGTGTCCTGAACAAACCAAATGAACAGGATTCAGAGAACTTCCTGAAGGATGAACACACAGACATGCCTTGTCTGATGCATCTCTTCATCTGAATCCTTTGTAATATTCTGCATGATGAAATGATGGAAGGAGTCCAGGGATCATTACTCCAAGTAAGGACAACCTTCTCTCAATAGATGGGGTTTGAAGAGGTCTCCAGGTCTCATCTAAGCCTGGCCGATTCTTGACTACGCCACAGAAAGGAATTTCAAGTCACAACAAAAGAAGCACAGGAAGATTCATCCAGGAAAGTATGCAATACAGCAAGACATGCACTCAAAGGGAGAGGGACTACCGAACTCTAGAGAAAAATGTGCTTTTGAGGGCTCATGCGTGGGTCACAAGAGTCTGGTTCTTTCGGAATCTTTGGATTGACACCATGTAGTTAGTAGTGCCTGGACTGTCCCCATTGCTCTCTCTAGGCTTTTTAGATTAGTCTAAAAATTCATTCTGTCAGCCAACAATGTATATAGGCACAAATTAACTGGACTTCAATACTCTTAAGTTTTACTGAATTTAAGAAGTTAGTCCT
>PVHX01025138.1:0-22876 GCA_004024805.1 Geosciurus inauris | reverse complement strand
ATCTTTCTGTCAGTTTGGCAGTTTTGAGCAGATCAATTTATGTTTTCAGTCTTTGTAAATCTAGGGATTTTAGCATTGTAGTTAAGAAATCACTAGAAAGAAATGTAACAAATACTGTCCTTATGCCATTATGTGGATGATTTTTTAATTTCTCTACAACTTTTTAAGAGTCCTTTATATTGTAGTTCACACTCTGGAGGATGTTATTTCACAAGTAAACTGTTGTTTTGTGATACATAAAGGGCAGTTGGCTAATCTTACAATGAAGTAGAAGCAAAGTGGCTTTAGGCCAAATTTCAGTCTTTCTTAACTGTGTGACTTGTTTGCCTTTCTATTATCCGCTCATAGTGATGTATTTTGGTTAAATTAATTGGATATTTACTAAATGCATAATATGTGTTCAGCACCAAGCCATGTGAATAAGATAGGCATCCCTGTCTAATGGAAAACAAATTACTTACTGTAAGTTGTATTATGAAAGAGGAAAAGCGGGAAATTTACTATAGTCTAAAGATCAATGAAAATGACTGTTGAGTGTTTTGAACTTGAAAAGTAGGAGTTGCCAGAGCATGTTGGCCCATGCCTGTAATCCCAGCATTTTGGGAGGCTGAGACAGGAGAATAGCGAATTCAAAGCCAGCCTCAGCAATGGCCAGGCGCTAAGCAACTCACTGAGACCCCATCTTTAAATAAAACACAAAATAGGGCTGGGGATGTGGCTCAGTGGTCAGAGTACTACCCCTGAGTTCAATTCCCGGTGCCAAAAAAAAAAAAAGAGAGAGAAAGAAAAGTAGTTGACCAGGACAAGAGAAGGAAGGAAAGTGAGTTTTAGGCAGAGGAAATAATAGCAAGTATGAAAGCAGAAAGGAGTGGTAGAGTGAGCATGGTATATTCCAGAAATCTAGTATGTGTGATAGATAATGCCGTGTAATTAATTCTTAAGGGGCTATGAAAAACTATTACTGTTTAATTACTAAGCTAAGAACTGTTATCCAGAACTGTTGGGCAAACAAAGCATCGCTGATTTTTAAGTTGTTAAATTCAGATTTAGTCTGCAGGGTTATATTCATTATAGTGTAGTGTGGTAACTTCTTGAAGTGAGGTTGGTCAGTTTTGGGTTTTTTGTTTTGTTTTTTTTTTTTTTTTGTACCAAGGTCGCTTAACCATTGAGCCACATCTCCAGCCCTTTATTATTTTGAGACAGGGTCTCACTGAGTTGCTTAGGACCTTTCTAAGTTGCTGGGGCAGGCTGTGAACTCTTGATATCCTGTTTCAGCCTTGGGAGCCCCTACTCCTGCCATTACTGTGCATGCCGATGGTCGTAGTTTTTTATTATATAAAATAATGGCATCTCGTCGGGGCAGTGGTGCAGGCCTGTAATCCTAGTGACTTGGGAGGCTGAGGCTGGAGGATCACAAGTTCATAGCCAGCCTCAGCAGTTTAGTGAGGCACTTAGCAACTCAGCAAGACTCTGTCTCTAAATAAAATACAAAAAAGGGCTGGGGATGTGGCTCAGTGATTAAGCACCTCTGGGTTCAATCCCAGGTACAAAAAAAAAAAAAAAAAGACATTTTTTTATTGGCAGTATATAGTAGGCCTTATTCTGACCATGTTACATGCACAGATTTAATTATAACAGCAATCCTATGACGTGAACATTAGTATTCTCCCTATTTCATAGATACGGTATCTTGCACAAGAGGAGTTAAGTAATTTATAGAGCTGTGATTTGAACCCAGGTGGTCTGATTGTCTAGACATTTATGGAATGTGCCAGAACATATCTGCCCCTAGATAATAAATTGGCAATGCATGTATAATTTTTATATCATTTGAAGAAGTGGAGTAGAAACATGTCCAACTGCAGGATCTAAGTGCTTAGTTTTCTTTTTATTAGAAATCTTGTTGCAGTTTAATTAGAGGCTTTTGTGTGTGAGTACCTGTTTAATAGTGTAGTAATGTAGTTTTAAGGTGGAACACCTCTGTTCAGGTGACCTAGTCTTCTGCCCTCTCAGGTCCCTGGATTTGGGTAAATTTTGTAGTTCTGTGGGAAGGGACACAGTTGGTCGTCTTTTTCCTGTTATTTCTTACCTGCAAAACATAGTTGTGGTATTACTGGATCATACTAAAAACATTGTAGTAATTGTAAGTAAGGGTTTTTTTTGTTGTTGTTTTTGTTTTACTTAGGAAGCCCATAGATTAGAATTATTTTGCATTTACTTATTAAGTTGAATTTTGCATTTTCAACTCGGGAAAGGGTATTTGTACCCGACTTATAAGTCATGTCCTCACTCCCATTTGGAAAGAATAAGGAAAAGTGGTTTTTCACTATAGTTCCCCTGTGCCTGCAGATATAATTCTTGCTTTGACTTTTAGAAAAAGCCATTTCTTTTTATAGTTGAAGACACAATAATTTATACTTAACAACGCTTGACATTTCTCATGCCTGGTTGTAAGAGCTATTCTCATTAAGTAACACTTTTTCAAATAAAACAGTGTCTACCCTGTCTTTATTGTTATGGCTTACTAAATGTTGGGAGCTCCATTTAGATGCTGCCACTGACTGATGAGAGGTGGCCAAATTTTGCCTATTTCTTATCAGAATCTTCTCCCAGGTTAGTTGGTAAGGCTGCTGATGTGTTGATGACAGTGGTAGGGACTACGTGATATATCTCTGAACACTTGTTTATAATCTGAGTGATGAGTTTATGGTTATGTATCAGAATTTTGCATTTTCAAATACAGAATTCAATTATGTATCTAGGGGTGTTTGTTAAGTTTGACAGTTGCCAACTCTAACACATTGTTTTGTTTTAAAGATTTCCAGATGGTTTTTGTGTGCATCTGGCAGAAATGCTGGTATTTGTGTGTGCTTGTGTTCCCTGAGAAAATGGGTAGATTGTGGGGAACACAATCACATAGCCAGTGTTGCGTTTAGTAGAATACAAAGGCAAAAGAGCAGGAACACCAAAAAAGTGACAGAGTAGGTAGGGAAATCCTCAAGATTATTTTAGGGAGAGAGTTTTGTTAGAGAGTAACATTTGAACTGAATTTTGAAGAAGTAGAAAATTAGGGTGTGGGGGTAGGTAGTATGTCATTCTAGCTTAGACGTATCAAACCCTAGGGAGATGTTTGACTAATGCTAAAACTATAACATGGGTCAGCACTTCTTTCTGTGCTTGGACCACAGATCAAATTTTAGATTTAATTTTAAAAAGTTTCTTTGTCTTCAGGATAGTTCATGAATTACATATTCATCACTAAAGTCTCAATTAATGTGCTATTGTGCTGTACACTAAAAGGAGTCAATAATAAATTACCCCATCATTTTCTTTTGCTATTTCAATCTCTAGCTCATAGGCAAAATGCTACTGTCTCACTGAATATTGAAGGAAAACCTAAATGCTACTCTTAACTTTTTTGAGGTGTAATTCACATACTGTAAAATTCACCCCTTTAAAGTGTGCAGTTTAGTGGTTTTTAATATATTCATAAAGCTGTGTGACCATTACCACTAATTCCAAAAAATTTTCATCACTCCAGAAAGAAACCCTGTACCTGCTGGAGTCAGTCTCCATCTCTACTTCTCATCTTTTGGAAACTACTAATCTGTTTTCAGTCTCTAGATTTGCCAATTCTGCATATTTCATGTAAATGAAATCATACACTATGTGGTCTTTTCTGTCTGGCATCTTTCACTTAACAGTGTTTTCAAGGTTTATATTGTACCATTTCTATGTAATTCTTTTTTTTGGCTGACGCTTTTTCTAAATACTTTAAAGAAATGACAGAAAAAGCGAGGCAGTTTTAGGAGGTAGTCAGTCTGTATTTGCTCTCATAAAACTAGTCACATTTGAAGCCTACATTGTTTTAGAACATTTAAGAAGTACTCTTCAGGCCTTGTGAATGTGATAAAATATATCTTTAGCAGTAGTAAATATTTATCTTTATAGAGTAGATTTTGATTGCTGTACGCTAAGGAAATTTGAGCCAGTCATGTTGAATAATGAGTAGAGATCCAGTTTGGGTTATTTTATTTCTGTGATTAAGAGTCTTTAACCTTGGCCACATCACTCCCTGGGCCTTAATTATTTCAAATACTTATTTAAAATTTGATAATTCTGGGCTGGGGGTGTGGTCCAGTGGTAAAACACTTGCCTAGCATGTGCAAGACCCTGGGTTCTATCCCCAGCACTGCAAAAACAATAAATGATGATTCTGTGATCCAGTAGGGCAGTTTAAAACAATAAGAGGCTGTTGCAGGGCTCAGTGGCACATGCCTGTCATCCCAGTGGCTTGGGAGGCTGAGGCAGGAGGATCTTGAGTTCAAAGCCAGCTTCAGCAAAAAGCAAGGTGCTAATAAGCAACTCAGTGAGAACCCTGTCTCCAAATAAGATATAAAATAGGGCTGGGGATGTGGCTTAGTTGTCAAGTTCAATCCCTGCCTCCCCCCCCCTCCCCCAACAAAACATATAATCCTGGGACTGATTTTCCTTTTTTGGCATTTAAACTGACCCTTATGTACTTCAAAAACAAAATAAAACAAAACAAAAAAAGTGCAGTCAGTATTCTAAAATAAGTGTGTAGCTTTCCACTATAACTAATAAAAGGCTTGTATTGTACCTGTTATACTAATTTTTAATTTTTTGTGTGTGTTCTCATGGGGTTCAGAGTGGACTTTTTTTCATTATATACGTTCCTGAACACTCTCAATCACTTCTAGCTTTATTCAGTGATTCCAAAATCTAACAGTGAGTTTTAGGTCTCTTCCGTTGCCCACTTTTTATTTCTACTTAGATGTCTTGCAGGCATTTAAAAAGCAACTTTGTTTTTTACCATGGAATGTTCTCAATTTTTTATCCCTTTCTTGTAGACATCAGCACTAGTAGTGTTTCTCTCTCTCTTTTCTGAGACAGTTTTATTTAGGAAAGCAGCTACACATTCCAGGGAGAATGCAGGCCACCTTGAGTGAGAAAACTTTTGTGGTAAAGCAAAGACTACACATTCAAGGGAGAATGTGCGCCATCTCCAGAGAGAGAGCGCACGCGAGTGAGAGCGCGAGACAGACTTCTCTTTATTCATGGTATCAGTATTAACCCAGTTGCCTGAGATCTCTTTCCCTTCCTCTAGACTATCTTTGTGTGTGAGCTTTTATTCCTTTTCTGGATTTTGTTAGCAGTTATCTCAGAACTCATCCCCTTTTCTTTGTTTACATAGACACACACAGACACTTTATTTTTCATATTGACAAGTTATTCTGAAAACACAGATGTGATCATATAGCTCTTTTGGGTTCAAACTCTTTAACCTGGTATTCTTTTGGGGAGGGTACTGGCGATTGAACTCAGGGGCCCTTGGCCACTGAGCCACATCTCCAGCCCTAATTTTTATTTTTATTTTTTTAGTTAGTTAGTGCCGGGAATTGAGCTCAGGAGTACTCAACCACTGAGCCACATCACCAACCCTATTTTCTGTTTTATGTAGAGACAGGGTCTCACTGAGTTGCTTAGCACCTCGCCGTTGCTGAGGCTGACTTTGGACTTGTGATTCTCCTGTCTCAGCCTCCCAAAGTGCTGGGATTACAGGTGTGCGCCACTGCACCTGGCTCCTATTTTGTATTTTATTCAGAAATAGGGACTCACCGAGTCCCTCGATTTTTGCTGAGGCTGGCTTTGAACTCACAATCTCCTCCTGCCTCAGGCTCCCAAGCCACTGGGATTACAGGTGTGAGCCACTGCACCAGGCTTCCCCTGGTATTCTTCACAGCCTGCCTTTTTATCATAATTATTTCGTTGGTATTTCCTTCTTTGTACTCCCTCCTCTCTGCAGTCTCTGATGGTGTTGACCAGTAACAATGATGAATTTCCTCACTCCTGAGTTATACACCTCTGGCCCTCAGTTGGTTCTCTGTGTTGGGTAAATTGCAAATTGGACTAATGTGCTACAGGGATATTGGTGGTGCATCTCCAGCAGACAAGAACCCTGGAAGGGGCAAGTCGCTTGCAGTTTCCCATTAGTACCCCTGTACAGTACAAACAGGCCCCTGGCAGATTCTAACCTCTGTAATCCCAAAGTATATAGAAGAATAAGTGACATTGACTTTACACCTGATACACTAATTTCCCAATGTAGAGGTTTTAAAGGTAGGAATCTGCCAGACGTGGCCCAACCAACCCACATGATAGGTAGGGAGTTGTTAGAAGCCCTTGAGATAGGACAGTGCTTGGCATGACTTCAGTTCTACAGAATTAAGAGTTTTATGGGTTGTTTGTTTGTGGTACTGAGGATTGAACCCAGTTGGTACTTTACCCCCGAGCCAAATCCCTAGCTCTTTTTGTTTTTTAAAACAGGGTCTCTGCTTCCAAGTAGCTGGGGTTACAGCCTTTTTTTTTTTTTTAAAATTATGTTTAGGAGAAAGGCTCTGTTCACTCTTTTGACTTTCAGGGCCTTTTGTTTTGTTTTTGTTTTTTGCTTTTGGTACTGTGGATTGAACTCAGGGGCGCTTTAACCACTGAGTAACATCCCAGCCCTTGTTATTTTATTTTGAGACAGGGTCTCACCAAGATGCTGAGATCCTTCTGCCTCAGCCTCCCAAGTTGCTGGGATTATAGGTGTCTGCTACTGCCCATGGCCGATTTTCAAGTGTCAACATACTACAGAGAAATGTCTTTGTTCATATCAGGTGAACTTCTCCGGCACTTTATTGGGGCATCCATCACATCTGAGAAAAGACAGGACTGTGGTCCTGCCTTTAAGTTAGGGTGTTAGAGAGGAAAGAAGGATTAGAGGGAGAAAATGTCATAGGAGGCAAGCAAATTGTGCCTGCAGAGTTTACCCTCTTCTATCCTGTTTACTTCTGCATCAGTCCAAGGACTGTCAGAACAAATTAAAAAACCTTTTCTATTTTCAGTTCTGACACGCCTTTCATTTATAACTTTCCTTCACCAAACAAACAGGTGTAAAATACTGTGGTTGCTGAAGATTCTGGGTTCTAGCTGGTTGAAGTTTGAAAAGAAACTTTGAGCTGGGCACAGTGGCACACACCTGTAACTCATAACAACTCAGGAAGCTGAGACAGGAGAATTGCAAGTTCAAGGCTAGCCTCAGCAACTTGGTGAGACCCTATCTCAAAAGAAAGAAACCTTGACTCTTAAGTGGGATTCTAATCCATGTTTTGTCACCTGGGAGGTTTCTGTGCATATTTTTATAAAATGTTTTCATAGTTGGTTCTGAAGATTAAATGAAATAAATCAATTTTAAGGATTAATTCAGATGTAAAGCCCTTCATTTTGAAATTCTGGCCAAATTTATCTATCTTTCCAATTATTAGCCTCTGAAAGTCCAATGCCTTGCTTATAGGTTTAAGATCTTAGGTTTAAATAGTTTAAGATCTTAGTTTCCTTTTGTCTGTGGCTCTGGGATTGCTGTTAACCCAAACATTTTGCTCAGCTCTTTTAAGTTTACGCAGAAGAACCCACTAATGGGAAGCATTTTCCAAATTTAGTGATTTCATTGAAAATACATATACAATGCAGCAAACAGCCATAAGCCACCACATTGGCTCTTGGTGTTTTTCCTCCATTTTCTTTCTTTAATCTTGTGGTGCTTCATTGCTCAGATTCTCTTAACAGAATGCCTAGACAAACAATATAGCTCCTGCCCCCAAATCCAAATAATTAGTCTTCTCCAGTTAATAAATATTCCCTGCCCTCAGCTCAAGATACACATAACTTTCTTTTAAATTAACTTTATTGAGGTTTAATTTATATATAATTAAATGTACCCATTTTTAAGTTTGCAATTTGAGTTTTGGCAAATGTATACAAATGTGAAATCACCATTTCAGTTAAAACATAGAGTATTCCCTTACTGTAGTTAATGCTTCATTAAAAGATTATACTGTTTTCAAAGTATGCTTTTACTTTTCAGAATTTTTCTTTGATGTTGTACATGATGCGTAAAGTATCTGAAAATAGGCTTTGGTGTGATCATTATTTCTGGAGGTATACCTTTGAGCATTTTCAGAGTTTTTCCTTAGGATAAATTCCAAGTAGAACTGTTAAAGATTGGACCATCTTGTAGTCTCACCAGCTGTGAATCTAAGGACCAATTTTTACCTTAACACTAAATATTAGCTTTGTTTTTTATATTGGTCAATTCTAATTGTTATTAGTTGTCTTAATAATGAGATGTCAAATGGGTTTGTTCAAAAAGCTTCTTCAGCCGGGTGCAGTGGCTCACGCTTGTAATCCCAGCACTTTGGGAGACTGAGACAGAAGAATTGCAAGTTCAAAGCCAGCCTCAGCAACAGCGAGGCGCTAAGCAACTCAGTGAGACCCTGTCTCTACATAAAACACAAAATAGGGCTGGGGATGTGGCTCAGTGGTTGAGTACCCCTGAGTTCAGTCCCTGGTACCAAAAAAAAAAAAAAAAGCTTCAGTTTTCCTGGGCGATTTTATTTTCTTTTATTGATAAAGTAGTACATGCACATATTATAAAATCGAACAAAAAAGGGTACTCATTGAAAAATATCTTCCAATTTTGTGTCTTAGCCATCTCATTGCCTATCTCAAGAAAACCACTATTGTGTGTTGAATGCCTGTAATCCCAGCAGCTCAGGAGGCTGAGGCAGGAAGATCAGGAGTTCAAAGCCAGCCTCAGCAACAGTGAGGCCCTAAACTCAGCAAGACCCTGTCTCTAAATAAAATATAGAGTTGGGGATGTCGCTTGGTGGTTAAATGCCACTGAGTTCAACTCCCAGTATCCCCCACCACTGCCAAAGAAAGAAAAAGAAAACCACTGCTTATGTATAAGTAAAAAGAACTGATCAAATATAAATAAATAGGTGAAAGAAAGGCTAGTAGGGGAAAGAGAACAGGGAAGGAGTCATGAGGGGAGAGAGGATAGGAGAGAAAAGGGATCATGAACTGAAATCGAATTCCATACACATTTATGATTTCTTCTGGATGAATGTAATTACTTTGTATAACTATAAAGCTCTAATGAAAAAAAAGCTACTGTTTAGTTACACTATCTAAATCAGTTATTTTAAAGGTAATTTTTTTTAGTAGCTTGTTATTAACATAGTCTTGTGTTGCTGGCTCACATTGTTAGCAACAATTGAGAACAACATTCATATTTTTAAAATGTATTGTTGCATTGTTTCAGAGACTCAAGCTATCCTCACGAAGTGGATGAATTTGACCCAGTATTGTACAGGAGTGTTCTGTTATAATACATCTACTACAGTATGTAAATCTATGCTTACTTCAGTTATAATAAAATCTAAGTTGCCTGGATCATATCATTTCCTCCTCTGGCATATTAGCACAGACAAAATAATCTCCTAAAACCACAGAATACAAAATCTGCCAAGTTATTCACTCAGTCTCAAGCTTTTAAGATTATTCAGCTTTCAAACCAAATTGATAATCTCTGGAATACTAACGTCTCTAACTTTGTGTAAATTTGATTTCTTGAGCAATTTAATTTCAGAATCTTCTAAAAAACCTTGAGGTAGCGGATACATTCTCTAATTTGTCGACCAGTCTAGTATGGAGGCAGTGCTCATTAGTAAAATGATGAAAGGAAAATTATGGTTAGATTATCAAAGCTGCAGGAAAGGGCAAAAGAAATTTAAGACTGATAATATCTGGTGCTTAGCATTTGGTCCCTTTGAAAGTGTACAACTATAGGGACAAGATAAAGGCTAAGGCATTTGAGCAAGAGTGCAGTGGTTTGTGAAAGTTCAAAAATTCCCCCTTTCTGCACTGGCTTCTTAAAGCTTACCATTTTTGGAAGTTCTTGAAATTTCCACTTTACCAAGTCACTAGTTTTCTTTCCTCTGTGGTCTCCAGTGATTGTGTAGTTGATCTTTTCATTCAACTGGTATGGAATGCAAGGCACTTGTGGGGCTCAGCATTGGACCCAGGCTAGTTGTAGAGATAAAGAATAGGTGGCAAAAGGTTTTGTTTTTCAAACCAGGGATTTAACCCAGGGGCGCTGGGTTAAACCAAGCCATATCCCCAGCCCTTTTTATCTTTCATTTTTGGTACATGATCTTGCTAAACTGCTTAGAACCTTAGTAAGTTGCTGAGGCTTGCCTGGAACTTGGAATCCTCCTGCAGCCTTCTGGCTTGCCTTTGAGTCTCTGGGATTACAGGTGTGTGCCATCATGCCCAGCAAGGGAAGGTTTTTCTACAGAACATGCACCCCACTTTCCAGCAGCCTTTGGTAGCATTTAGTCAATTGCTTACCTCTTTTTTACCCCTTTATTCCCGGTACTGGAGATTGAACCAGGGCCTTTCACCTGGTAGGCAAGAGCTTTTTCACTGAGCTACATCCCTAGCTCTTTTTTTAAAAAAAAACTTTGAATCAGGGTCTGACCAAGTTGCTAGGCTGACTTTGAATTTGAGATCCTCCTGCCTCAGGCTCCCAAGTAGCTGGAGTTCCAGGTGGTTATGAATCTTGGTTTCTGTTGCTTACCTGTTCATTCAAAGCTGACTTTCAAGATGGCAGGAACATGTGGGGGTCTGTGGCGCAAGCCCGTAATCCCAGCAATTTAGTGAGAACTTGTCTGAAAATAAATAGGACTAGGGACATGGCTCAGTGGTTAAACACCCCTGGGTTCAATCCCTGGCATCTCCCCCCCCCCCAAAAAAAAAAAAAAAAAAGAACGAGCGAACATTGTCCGAAACACTGGTTTTTGTGGCGAAAATGGCTTAGATGTATCTCCTAGTTCTCCAGAACAAAATACTGATTTTAAGGAATGTGGAGAAGTGTAAGTTATACAAACCTAGCTCTAGGGTGGTTGGAAGGATTAGAGTGCAAAGAACAGCCCAATAGTACCAAGCCTTATGTGGTGTTGGCTATTAATATTATCTGATTTTGCAAAGATACTGCTTCACCATAAAAGAACAAATGTTTTCTAGTGAGAAGAAAAATTATGTGTGTCACTTATGTATTAGTTTCACAAAATAATGTTATATATACCTATGAGGCAAAAATTTTGAAAGCACAGTGAATGCCTATTTATCAACATTGGGTAGGGAAAATGGAATGTTTGAGGTAAATACATTTTGATTTTATTAGAATTATGTATAATCAATTTTGCATGAGTTAAACTACTAAAGTTGACTTTTGCAGCTGCTAAACTGGAATTCTATTCTTTAAAGTATCAGGCATGGCGTGGTAGTACAATTGTATAATCCCAGAAACTTGAGAAGTTGAGGCTGGAGGATTGCAGTTTCTTTTTATTTTATTTTTCGGTACTGGGGATTGAACCCAGGGGTGGTTAACCACCAAACCACATCCCCAGTCGTCGTCCGTGTCCCCCCCCCCCCCCCCGCTTTTAAATTTTATTTTGAGAGAGGGTCTCAATAAATTGCTTAGGCTAGCTTTGAATTTGGGATCCTCCTGCTTCAGCCTCCCAATCCCTGGGATTACAGACATGCTCCACCACATCCAGCTAGGATTACAATTTCAAGGCCAGAGTCTGCAACACTCTTGTCCCAAAAAACAAAAGGGTCTTGGATTCAGTCCTCAGTGTTGTAAAGTATCCAGGCTCTCAACCTGCATAACTCCAGGGCTGTGCTGTTCATGCATAGTGCAGTGTGGTAGTCCTGCTGACGGAGTTGTATTTGGAGGGAGACAATCCTCGGAACTCTGAGCGCTTCCTGGTTTATCTCAGTTAGTATGCAGAATGTGAAAGACCCTGATTTTTCTTTCCTGGAACTAAATTGTGCCAGTGGTGACACATTTGGATTGAGAATGCAAGTCTGGACCAACTGTAACTTGTCTGACTGAAAATTCAGCTTCTCTGTCATCTGTTTTTGTCTTGTAATAACACTAGTACAGGCTTCTTCTAAATTAGGTTCCTTAGGCATTACATTTTATTGTGATTGCTGCATTTGAGAGTGGAATTAACCTGAAGGAAAAGGAGTAAGTAATATATGGTATAGCTGCCTATACAAGTTAGAGCCTCTAGCTTGTAGGCCTGGAAAAGTACCTGTTTATGTCATATAGTTTCCAAAGAATATTGATTTATCTATAAAGCAAGCAGCAGTGAGGAAAGCAGGCAGCAGTAATGCAGTGAGTAAAAAATGTACACATTAAAGTGTTGAAGGGCTTTTGTCTTTTTCAGAACAATAAGAAAACATCACTGGATTTTGGTTGCTAGGGGTGTGGCTAATTTCATTTTAATCAAGTTAAAAAAAAAAGACTTGGGAAAGTGCCATTGGCAACACATTGCTTCCTTATCTAAATATTGAGTGTTAGCATAGAGTTGGAGATACAGTCCAAAATATTCCTCTCCTCAGCAGGGAAGACTACTGAACAATAATTATAAGCCTCCAAGATGTTATGAAAGACCTCTCTGTAGCAATCAACATGTAAATCATTCTAATAATAAAAAAATGTGTGGTCAGTTTAATGCTTGAGAATCTTTGAAATGTTCTAGAGACTTAATTTTGGAAGGCCAGGGAGGTGGTTGACTTGTGCTGGGTTACATAGCAGATTGGTCCAGTTAAAATTGAAATTAAATTCCAATGTCCTGGCTCTTGAGCTTTTTCCCTACAAGTTATTTGCCTAGTTATATGTAGCTCTCTTTACAAAATTAATACCATCTTTAAAGACTTTAAACCAAGAAGAAGTTTGATAAAGAGATTAGGTGACCTATGCCTATGATCCTAGCAACTCTGGAGGCTAAGGCAGGAGAATTGCAAGCTCAAGGCCATCAATTTAGGGAGATTCTGTGTCCAGATTTTAAAAAGGAGGTGGGGGCTGGGAATATAGTTCAAAGATAAGAGTGCCTCTAGGTTTAATCCCCAATATCCAAGGGAAAGAGAGAGATAATTACACATTCTCACCTTCTGTGTTCTCCTATGACCCCATTTATTCCTAAAGAGACATTTACCTGAAGTTCTTCATTTTACCCTTGGTCTGATAACCCACTTTTCTTCCCTTTCTAGTTTAGAGTTTGTATTTTTTTGGTACTGAGGATTGAGCCGAGGGGCACTTTATTGCTGAACTATATCCCCAGTTGTTTTTATTTTTTATTTTGAGACAAAGTCTTGCTAAATTGCTGAGACTAGCTTTGAATTTGTGATCCTCCTAAATCGCTGGATTATAGGCTTGCACCACCATGCCTGGCTAGATTTTGAATCATTTAGCAAGAAATACAACTAAATTTTTTGACTAGTTTGAACAGAAACAGTATTTATTGAGTGTTATAGATACCACTTCATAATCTTTAGGAGCTTCAAAAAAGAGACAATTACAAGGTTTAGAATTCCTGAGAATTGACTGAACTGGGATCACATACTTAGTTGCAAGAATGTGAAAAAAGACTTAAGTTTCTTGAGGGAGATGGAGACTCATAAAGATGTGTGGGGATAAGACATGAGAGGGAAGGAGGGGTGCTTATGCCCCAAACAAGGGTGTTTTAGCTGTGAATTGGTCAAAAGGAATAAATATCTACTACAAACCTCAGTTTTCCCTCAGTGCTGCCAGGCAGTCCTTTTGTGTGTGCTCATAGGTATCTAAGCTCTCAACTCTAACACTGTACTAAAGACTTTTTAAAAAAGGAATACATGAATGAATTGGGGAATTTTCACTACCAAACAGGGTCACTGTTTTTTGTATGTGTGACTCATGATTTTAGTGTTTACCACCCAAAAATGCATTTTAAAAGTGCTTCCTTAGTTTTTTTTTTTTTAATTTTTTTTTTTAGTTGTAGATGGACACAATGTCTTTATTTTTTTATTGGTTTGTATGTGGTGCTGAGGATCGAACCCAGGCCCACACATGCGGGGTAAGCACTGTACCGCTGAGCCACAATCCCAGCCCTTCCTTAGTTTTTATTCAGGATAAATGCAGAAGACCTTTCCCTGCCTAATAAGTTATATGTATTGGTTTCAGTGAGTATCAAAGATGGGCAAAGTGGTTTGCCATTTTGGACATATAACACATAATTCCAGGTCAATGTGATAAATAGCAATTGTTAAATTGAAGCAGATCTTTTCTGCTTTATTTGCCTTAAGAGTAAACTTTTCAGTTCCTAGTCTAAAAGAAAAAATGACATTATGGCTTAAACTTACCTCTTTGATGATGTACTTTTTCATGATTATGAAGGGGTAAAAATAGCCCTTTCTTATGAACTTACGCTGCTTACTGTCCCTGCCAATGTTTGTCTTTATGTTCAATTGTCTTTATATATACCCTTGAGATAAAAAAGCAGACTCTGAAACCAGTTCAAGTGGAGCCTAATGGCCTGAATTTGAATCTTGACTGCCTTTGCGGGCTTTGGTCATAACGTAATTGGTTACTCTTAGTTCCTTATTTATAAAATGAGTAAAGGATTAAATAAGTTAACACATGTATAGAGTACTTAAATCAGTATTTGGCAGTTCTTTATATTGTTACTGGAACTTTTGTGAATTTTCTGCAATGTCTGGGAATAGTGCTTGACAATTGCATGAAGTCCCTGTCCTTATGGAGCTTATAGGCTATTGGGCTTGGGGGAATAAAGAAAGCCCTGGTGTGTTTAGGTGTGCTTAGTTTAGGTTTGTGTGTGTTCAGCTGGGGCAAAAGAATTGGGAGATAGTAAATAAGGAAGTCAAGGAATTCAGCCTAACTTTTGCTAGGAGGACAGTTTGTTAGTACTTTCCAATTTTAGTCCTTTGTTAGTGATTGCAGTGATCTTAAATACTATTCTTGAAGTGGAGGATACCAACTAACTCAGCAAGTATAATAATCCTGATCAATTCTGTGTGGTACTTGGAACAAGCTTTTACTTCAACACATAGTACCTTTTGCTAACTAGGATTCTTGTCTTTACATAGTTTAAGGTCTGACAAGTAAACCAGTTACTGTACTAGTTGTAAGTAGAGTGGTGATAATGAACAGGAAACTGGAAGTATTTATGTAAACCTCAGAAAAAAAACCTGGTCATACATACTTCACCCTTTCAACTGGTATGTCTTCTGGCTCCTCAGTCTCCATTCCTTTTCCCTAAACTTCATATAGGAACTGGTTTGGTTTTATGTTGAGGAGAAAAATTAGGGCATGGATTTCTAGTCCAACCTACCTTGTCCCATCTCTTTGTTATTCTAAGTAGAATAGAGAGTGCTTTCCCACTTGTTACCTATCATTCTGGAAATGACACAACACAGGGATACTCTTCCTGATCCAAAATCCTCTAAGATTTGGTACTTGTTACCTGGAGTCTAACCTATTTTTGTCCCATCATCCTAGATGTGGAACATGTATAAAAACTTATATAGTATATAATTATAATTGCAATATTGACATTAATGTTAATATAATATCTATAAGCTCTCAATTATTATTTAATCTAATGTACCTGTGTTTATTTCATTGAAATTTTTGCAGAATTGAAAACTTGAGACCTAATGAGTTAAAATAGCTTCTTTGATTTTCCTCCCTTCCTCCCCTCTGTATAGATTTAACCCAGGGCTGTACCACTGAACCATATTCCCAGCCCTTTTTATTTTATTTTGATACAGGGTTTGGGTAAGTTACAGGCTTGCCTTGAACTGAAATCCTCCTGCCTCAACCTTCTAAGTAGCTGGCGTGTGTCTCCACATGCAGCCATTTTTTCCTTTTGTTGAATCTGCCACCTAAAAAATTGTGAGCATGTGTGTATATGTTGATTCTTCTCATCAAACTTCGGGATACACATTTGAGGATTTTAAGAAGTCCTCATGGCCCTAGTAGCTTTTATGAGGATTGTAAGTGGTTAGTGAAAGGATGCCATAAAAGGGCAAAAGCTGAAAGAATACAAAATTGGCTTAGTTTTGCCTGGTTTGCTGTTTGTCAGCTTTTGTAAGCTATTTCTATTTTATTTTGCTTTTGGAATTTATATCAGGATAGGGCCTTTTCAAGGACATGTTCAGATGAATGCTAAGCTTTGTTTTGGTGTTGTAGGAAGGATATATGGCATCATTTAAAAAAGTTATTTCGAGTAGAGATGCCTTATGTCCACTAGGGGGTACTGTGCACTGTAAAAATTAAAATCATTTCTGGGCAATTAGCCATTATTTCATCATGCAGTTGTCTTTTTTGAAATTAATTTTTATCATTCAGTGTTTCTTTTAAATTGCTACAAAACATTTTCAAACAGTCTGACTGTAGCAAAAAGTAACTCCATATATGCGTTCCTGTTAGTAGTGGCTGCAGGTATTCCAACATTACTTTGTGTATGAGTGTAATACTGAGATTTGAACCCAGGGGTGCTCTACCACTGAGCTATATTCCCAGTCCTTTTTATTTTTTTAAAGTTTGAGACAAAGTCAAGTTGCTGAGGCTAGCCCTGAACTTGTGATCCAAGTTTCTCTACAAAATTTTGCCCATTGTATGATGTAAGTTAAATTATTTTTAATGATCTCAGTAACATCATTATATGATTGTCTTGTGGTTCACTGTCATAGTAGCTCTTAACCATGTTGAATAGTTGAAATGTGGCTAGTTTTTGAATGTCTTGTAAGTGTAAATGACGTACTGGACTTTGAAGACCTAGTATGAAAAAAGATAAGGTATGTCATTAATTTTTAATCATTGCCTCACAGAACTTACAGAACTTCATATCACTTCATAGTGAGCACAAAGTATTGAACTTTAAAAATGTGAATAGTTTTGTTTAATAGAAATTGGTTGACAGTTTACTGAAACCTTATCTCAAAATAAAAAAGGACTGGTAATGTAGCTCAGTGGTAGAGCACTTGCCTTACATGCATGAGGGCCTAGGTTCAATTTCTAGTGCTATAATAAAAGAAAGAAATTGATTGAAAGGATGCCATGTGTTTGGATTTATTGTTGTGTG
The DNA here is from genome assembly GCA_004024805.1 of Geosciurus inauris. Classification (NCBI taxonomy): domain Eukaryota; kingdom Metazoa; phylum Chordata; class Mammalia; order Rodentia; family Sciuridae; genus Geosciurus; species Geosciurus inauris. The sequence continues at coordinate 6,038 of PVHX01025138.1, read as the reverse complement.
GTGATGTGATACTAGAGTTTGCTTTTCAAGTCTTACCAGAGCTATTGATTATCAGATCAATTTGATGCAGTATTCAGCTCCTTTTAAAAATACTTGCAGCATGTACTGTTGTGTATACATTTTGTAAGATGAGATATTTTCCTTTGAATCTTCTTGCCATTTAAGTTCCTACTCTGCTCTTTTGCACACTTCCTTTTCAGTAACTAATTTCCTGAATTTCTGCAGTACTTTCTGTTTTTCATGGCCCTAAGCTCAGTTGTACCCAGGTTCATCCTTGGATTGCTTTTAAACATACTGGTATCACAAAGTATGGTCAATGGCTATTTTGGTTGTATTTTTGTTGTTGTTTGTATTGGAGGTTAAACCCAGGGGCAATTTATCACTGAGCTACATCCCCCAGTTCTTATTTATTTTCTTCATTTTCAGACAATGCTAAGTTTCTCAGGCTGACCTAGAACTTTCCTCTTGCCTCTGCCTTCTGAGTAACTGGTATTTCAGGTGTTCACCTTCATACCTGGCCTTATTCTGTGTTTTCTTTAAAAATAAACAGTACCTAATAAATCTTTTGTTATTGTGCTTTGTACCTTACATTCTTATTGAGATGCTTATATCACACTGTGGTCTTCTCCTGTGATGTCCTTTTAGTGTTCTCATTCCATACTACAATATTCTCCCTATGGATACCTGAAACTACAGATAGTACCCAACTCTGCATATGCACTGTTTCTTTCTCTTTCTCTCCCTCTCTCATGCTCTCACTTGTTGTCTGCCCCTGCCAAAGATTTAATGCCATTTCTGTCTTAACTAAGCAGTTAATATGCGCTGTCTTAATGAAGCACCATAACTTTTGTAGTTTTAGGTGTGACAGGAAAGCCTAATACAAATTCCTTTTCCTTCACAATTTCATGGATAAAAGATTAGTTCTTACTCTAAATCTTGGTAACCTCAGCATTTTATTTTTTCCTTAAGTTGTGAACAACTACCTTTTCTCTCACAGCAGATAATTTTGTGACTTCTCTGAAATATCCAAAATGCCACCATCGCTACTGTTATACTGTTGATATACTTTGAGACCATTAGTGACTAAAATGAAGGTTACTTGAATACAAGTATTGGTTGATTGACAAGTATTAGCTGATCTAATAACTGAGACTGCTGGTAAGTGGTTACTAAGTGACTAACAGGCCCGGAATGCATTCTTTGTGGATAGGCTGGTCAAGGAGGGATGATTCACATCCAGGTGGAACAGTAAGAGATTTCATCTTGTTACTCAGAATGGTGCATAATTTAAAACTTATAGATTTTTAGGCTGGGATTGTGGATTTAGGCTGGGATTATTATAATAAAATAAAATATAAATAAATAAAATAAAGGTCCATCAACAGCTGTTGATGAACCTTTATTTTATGTACTTATTATATGCGGTGCTGAGAATCGAACCCAGTGCCTCACGCATGCTAGGCGAGCGCTCTACCACTGAGCCACACCCCAGCCCAATAAAAATATTTAAAAAAAAAAAACTTATAGATTTTCTATTTCTAGAATTTTCCATTTAATATTTTTTGGCTGAGGGCAACTGGAACTGTGAAAGGACAAATTTTGTTGTGGGCACTGCTGTAAACCCTGCATGAGAGGTGATAAAGCAAGCTTGCTCAAAAATAAATAAGTGAAGCAGTAGGAATTTTTGAGACTTTTACCTTTGGACTTAAAGAAATCATACTGCACTTTTCTGTCTTTTTGCCAAAGAATAGTATAAAACTTGACAGTTAATAATCTTTTGGATAGTGGCAAGAAGGGTTTCATTACCCACCTAGTTTTTCCCTTTTTAGGGAAAAAGTTGCCAGCCTGTGGGTAAGGTTTTAACATTGGGTTGTCTGAGACTGGTTCTATTTGGTTTGGATTTTATTCTTTTCTCCTCCCACAGTTTATGCTGTGGGTTTGGAAAATCAACAATGTTTATTCAGTTATATATCTGTTCACTGTGTCAAATCCATTGGAACCTGGGTGCATATAAAAACTGTTTCAAAGTGTTTTCCACATCTAAAAGTGTATTCCAGAATGTGTTCCAGTTAAATCTTAAGAATGGATCAAGTTATATGATGTTCTTAGTATGCATTCTTCAGGAAGAATATCTGACTTTGAGGGTGAGCTAACTAATGAGTGTCATCTCTATCTCTGCCAGTGTGTACTCAGTGTGATTTTGAAGCTATTTTGGGATCTGATCTTGGAGGCCCTTCTGGTAGCTTTTTATAGCTTTAAATAGAACTGCCATACTTTGTATAACCAGGGAGGGGTAGTTTGAGATTCTTGGACCCTGGCCACCACCCTGCCTCCCTTATAAACTGGAGGTAAAACAGAAAGAGAATGGAGGTGAGGGAGACCCCAGAATTCAAGAAATCTTTCTCTCTAGTTCTTTTCCCATTCTTGTATGCCTACTGTTCTTAATATTTGTACCTTTTTCCCTTTTTCTAGTCACGGTGGCTTTTCAAGGTGGGAGGCTTCTTTATTCTCTCTTGAGCTTTTTAATGCCCTGAAAGTGTTTTACTTTGAACCTAAAGAACATTTTGCTGAAAGTGGTTCATGTTTGAGTTCTCATTTGTCGTTGCGCTGTCATAATCATAACAAAAACTAATCTTGAATGAAGGTACTGAAGGCATTACTTTCAGTGGCTATGGGTCTCACATTTGAGGGAAGGAAGACTTGTAGGGACATCTGATAACTGTTTCAGTATGTAACTATGCTGAAGGAAAAGTGTGTATGTACTGAGTTGTAGAACAAAAGGATAAGGTGTATAATTTTTCTAAAGTGAAGCATTGTAAGTAAAATATTTTCATTTGTCAGTTCTCATACCCAAAAACTTGAGTATAATAATGTAGTTTAACTACATGTGCCTCTTCAGAAATGTTGAAAATACATTACTAATGTTATATACTATTGTCAGCTTGCATATCAAATATTAATTTTTTTTGTTTAGATATAAATACAAGTTAGACTGTTTCTTCTCACACCTGAATGGATCCTTTTGTTTTCCTTCCATGTTGTACATATCCTGCTTTGAAAAAAAGCCTGCTTTATTATAGATGCAATTTTCCCCATAGCTTTATTAAGTAAAGGTGCAATTCTGATAGTTTATTCTTCACTCATTTATTCAAAATTAAACATGTATTTATTGGACATCTATTGTGGTGACAGGCATCATTCCACAAATGCTGAGGATATAGCAGTGAATAAATTTAAATCCCTCTTATAGTGCTCTCTCCTGAGTAAAATAAAAGTGAGATGTGATCTTTTAGTCAGGCTATGGAGTGGGGACGAGGGCGTGCGTGGGTTTAGGTGGAGTGGGTCCTGCAGTTTCAGTTATGGCTGCTTGTTGAACAAACATGATTGAAAATCGTTAGCATCTGAGGGAAAAAGCCATGTAGAAATTTGGGGGAAGAGAGCAAGGATAAAGCCTTTGAGATGGAAGCATGCCTAGTAAGTTAAAGAACTAAAAGGAAACTAATTTGATTGGAACAAAGAAGATGGGAGGAGAATAGGTGAAGATGAGTTAGAGAGGTAGGCAGAGTGAGGCGATCATATTAAACGTCTTTTGGGGAAGTCCATGATAAGGGTTTTGACTTTAAAAATCTGTAGAAAATAGAATCAGGAGGTAATAGGTAGAAACATCAGATCAGGGAGAACAAGTAGAAGGTTATTGCAATATGCCAGGTAGAGCTGATGGTGACTTGGGTCAGGGGTATTGTAATAGAGTGGTGAGAATCATGGATAGATTTTGAAGTCCACCCTCCTTCATTCTTGCCTCTCCAAACCCCCTTCTCTGTGGTGCTGGGGATTCAACCCAGGGCCTCAGACAAGTTCTGCTGAGCTGTACCCTAGCAGGAGTGTGAAGTTTTTCAGAACAGAATTTGCTGATCATATCAGATGAGTGGCATACAGAAAAAGGTGTGTCAGTTGGATGAAATGGGGTTAACTAATATGCGGAAGAGTTTAGGGGAGGAAAAATGGGGAGGTGGAATGGGGAGAAGTTTAGTTTTTGTCATGTTAAATTTGGGGTGCTGTAATAGTCCACTTTCTGTCGCTATACCAAAACACCTAAAGCTGGATATTTAGAAAAGAGATTCAAGGCTGGGGATGTAGTTCGGTGTAGAATGAAACAAAGGCAGACCAGCTGTATAAGGTGTTGCATTTAGGCCAAATAAAATAAAGATTACATGTTGGCCATTTGATCTAACTGTTGTGGGAATCATTGGTTACCTTAAGCAGGTTAGCAATCACACCCCAATTGGAGAAGTGTGTTCACGATAGAGAGGGAGGAGAGAAATGGGGAAACAAGCAATTATACATCACTTTGGAAGAGAAGGAAAGCAGTGGGGCAGTAGCTGTTGTGTGTGTGTGGGGCAATGGGTCATGGTTATTTCTTCCTCTTATTTGGAGAAATAGCAGGGAATTTGTGTGGTTTAGGAAAAGATCCAATAAAGAGAGGAGAGCTGATAATTCATTAGAAGAGAAAGAAGCTGAAGTAGCATCCTTAAGCAGGTGAGGAGACAAGATCTAGTGCTTAAGAGGAGAGGTTGGGCTTAGTCAAGAGTGTATCCATAGCAGTGCAGGAGAGGGTGATGTAGATGTGAGTAGAGGTGCAAATACTGCCGTGGGAACTTCCGGAAGTTTTTGTTTTCTCATGACATAGGAAGCAAGGCCTCAGTCAGAAATGAGGGTGAGGATGGAGAATTTTAGAGATTTGAAAAGAGAATGATAGGAGAGATTGTATTGGGAATTATTAAGGGTCCCTTTGAGGTTTGTCAATTTTAGAGATCAGTGAGCATGAAGATGTGTATTTTACCTCTAGCATTGTTCTTTCTTCTCCCCTCCCCCCTTTTTGTACCAGGAATTGAACTCAGGAGCACTCAACCACTGAACCACATCCCCAGCCCTATTTTGTATTTTATTTAGAAACAGGGTCTCACTGAGTTGCTTAGCGCCTTGCCATTGCTGAGACTGGCTTTGAACTCCCAGTCCTTTTGCCTCTGTCTTCCATGCTGCTGGGATTACAGTTGGCCCTCCATATTCATGGGTTCCACCAAATGCAGATGGAAAATACTGAGGAGGCAGTATTGGGAATGTGTAACTCAGTGGTAGAATGCTTGCCTACCATGCACAAGGCCCTGAGTTCAAACCACTACTACAAATGAAGAATCATTGCTGAAAGATGATGTTTGTACTGAACTATACAGACTTTTCTTGTCATTATTCCCCAGTGTAGTATAACAACTGTTTAGTTAGCATTTACGTTGTATTAGGCATTATAAGGAATCTATATAGGCAATTTATAATATGGGAGGATATGCATAGGTTCTGTGCAAGTACTATGCCATTTTATATAAGGGACTTGAGCATCCAAGGATTTTGGTATCCTTGAAGGTCTTAAATCCAAACCTTCCTCAGAGATTGAGGAATGACCATTTATCTTTCAAAATGGAGATTTTGGTACTTTGAAAACTGATTTTACCTTGTAAATACCTTGGTTTTAATAGAGTTGCCTTACCTATATGGTAATTGTAGTATTTCTTTGATGTGTAAAATCAGTTTCATTAACCTAATTTTATTATCAGCATATAACTAGCTGAAATGTGTGATAAGCCATCAATATTCCCTTGCATTTTGTTGGTTGTAATGACTACAGTGGTTTTTTTCTTTGAATTTTGCATTCATAAGCACCAGATAACCCATTGGGAAATTGGAGAAGGTTCTGTTATGTCTAAGTGCAAGAGATGAACTTTCTAACTTTAATTTTGGTGTCCAGTGAGAAGACATTTGTTTCACAAATGTGTTTTTCTGTTGTAGGAAACCCAGCGTTTGCTGGCAGAACCAGTTCCTGGCATTAAAGCAGAACCAGACGAGAGCAACGCCCGTTATTTTCATGTGGTCATTGCTGGCCCCCAGGATTCCCCCTTTGAGGGAGGGACTTTTAAACTTGAACTATTCCTTCCAGAAGAATACCCAATGGCAGCACCTAAAGTACGTTTCATGACCAAAATTTA
>PVHX01025137.1:0-22799 GCA_004024805.1 Geosciurus inauris | reverse complement strand
TTGTGGCTCAGTGGCAGAGCACTTGCCTTGCATGTGTGAGGTCCTGGGTTCGATTCTCAGCACCACATATAAATAAATGAGCCGGGCGCGGTGGCTCACGCTTGTAATCCTAGCACTTTGGGAGGCTGAGACAGGAGAATCGCGAGTTCAAAGCCAGCATAAGCAACTCAGTGAGACCCTGTCTCTACATAAAACACAAAATAGGGCTGGGGATGTGGCTCCGTGGTCGAGTACCCCTGAGTTCAATCCCTGGTACCAAAAAACAAACAAACAAACAAATAAAATAAAGGTCCATCAACAACTAAAAAAATTTAAAAAAATAAAAAAAAGAAATGGGGTCCTGGGCTGGGGTTGTGGCTCAGTGGTAGAGCCCTTGCCCCGCATATGTGAGTCACTGGGTTCGATCCTCAGCACCACATAAAAATAAATAAAATAAAGATATTGCGTCCATCAACAACTAAAAAAATTAAAAAAAAAAAAAAAAAAAAGAAATGGGATCCTGCTGAGCACAGGAGTACACGCCTGTAATCCCAGAAACTCAGGAGGCTAAGGCAGGAGGATTGCAAGTTCAAAGCCAGCCTCAGCAACTTAGCAAGACCCTGTCTCAAAAAAAAGCAAGCAAGCCTGGGGATGTAGCTCAGTGGTAGAATGGCCCCTGGGTTCTATCCCTAGTAACACACACACTCACAAACGGGATCTCCATCCCACCATTGTGAATGTATAGAATCCTGCAGAAATGACACTGTGCCTGAAGAAAGTGGCCACCTTCCCTTCCCATCTCTTGGGCTGTTCACTCTTAGAGTGTGGCCACATGAAGGGAAGACACACAACATACAGGGGGCATGTGCAGGTGTTCTGACTTCCAGTCCCAGGTCCCAGCCAACAGTCAGTATCGCCCGCTGGCCTGGAGTGACCAACCTGGCTACTAGGTCCCAAACTCCAGCTGTGAGCCTTCTGGTTGATGCACCAAGCCCTCTCCACTGCAGGTTCTAAGAACACTAAGTTCAGGGTGATTTTTCTATAATAGTGGAAGTTCATAGCTAAGGTGATATTTTTCTTTCCCTCCCCAAGGGTTACCACTATCCTGACTTTTGCTATCATCATTTTGTTTGTTCTTCAACTTTTTATCAATGGAGTCACAGGGTCTACATTATTTTTATCTGGCTACTTTTGCTCAATACAGTGTGTAGATTTATCCATGTTATTGCATGTAGCTGTAATTTATTCATTTATTGCTTTAAAGCATCTCTTTGCCTACATCACATGACAATTTATTCATGCTACTGTTGATGTATATTTAGATCAATTTGGACCCATTGTGAATATTGATGCTATGAATATTCCTAACTCCTTACAGAGTAAAGTGAGATCATTCCCCCTTACTCTTCTTTCTTTTTCTCTTTCCCCTTCCACGTTTCAGTTTCTGTCACTTTCTCATTATCAGGGATGATAGCATTTACATTCTGTGATGACAATACTTAAGGTCATTTCCGTAGATTCACTCTAAAAGTGCGGCACTTGTGGATGTAGGGTTGTATTTTTATGACTCTATAAATCTTGTTTGCTGCACAGCAAAATATTATGAAAGGAATCATTTTTTTTACCTAAAATCAATTTTTATAATCCCTGAGCTGTTCAAGATAGAATATTTGTTAACATCCATACAAGTAGATGCTCTTTCATTCACTCCACCAGTGGCTCAAAAATTATGGTACATTTAAAAAAAAAAAGAAAGAAAGATCCAAATATGAATCAAATTAATTAAAATGTGGCATAATTTTTTTTTTCTTTTGGTACCAGGGATTGAACTCAGGGGTACTAAACCACTGAGTCACATCCCCAGCCCTATTTTGTGTTTTATGTAGAGACAGGGTCTCACTGAGTTGCTTAGTGCCTCGCCATTGCTGAGGCTGGCTTTGAACTCACGATTCTCCTGTCTCAGCCTCCCAAAGTGCAGGGATTACAGGCGTGCACTACCAAGCCCTGCTTGGACCTTTCTTCTTAGGGGTACTTTTGCCCTAAGAGGTATATTAGTTTCCTAGGACTACTGTAACAATTTGCCACAAACTGGGTGGCTTAAAACAACAGAAACATATTCTTTCATAATTCTGGAAGCTGGAAGTCTAATCAAGGTGCCAGCAGCTGGTGCGCTCTCTGGCTCTGGGCTCCTAGCTCCCCTTGGTATTTCCTGATTTGTGTCCCTGTCACTCTGATCTCAGCCTGGTCTTCACATGGCCTTCCTTTCCTGTCTGTCTTCTCCTCTTCTCGAAAGAACACCTGTCATTAAACATATACCCTGAACCTAGGATGATTCCATCTCTGGACTCTTATGTTCTCCCCAATATTTTACTATGAACAATTTCAAAAGTACAAAAAAGTTGCAAGAATTGTATAGGGAACACCCATTTCCCTCTTACCCAAATGGTACAGCTACCATCATATGCGGGGCGGGGGGGGGATGTGCTAAGGGTTGAACTCGGGGTCTACCACGGAGCCCCAGCCCCAGCCCTGTTCTGTATTTTATTTAGAGACAGGGTCTCACCGAGTTTCTTAGCAAGCTTCGCTTTTGTTGATGTTGGCATTGAACTCACGATCCTCCTGCCTCAGCCTCCCAGCTGCTGGGATCACAGGTGTGTGCCACCATGCCCAGCTACCATCATATTTTAAAACCAAGTGTCCATCCCTCTACCTAATCTTTTATTCAGATATTGACCCACCTTATTATTTTATTTATTATATTTAATTTATTTGAGTGCAACAAACACTTCAGCTTGTAGATCGTTACCTAGGGTTCAATAATTGCTTACAATTGTCTTCATTTGAGGTAAAATAGATACACAATGAAATGCACGAATACTAATTATATAATTCAGTGAGTTCTGACACTGTTGCGCTAATGCACATGCAGAGACAGGTTGGATATTCCTTCATGCCTTCCCGGTAAATCCCTGACCTTCCTCCAGACCTCAGCACTGTTCTGTGGCCTCCCCCACAGGTACCTTGTTTTGGTTTATGCTTCACATAGTGAATTTATACAGTGCCTCCTCTTTTCTGTAAGCGTTCTTTTATTCAGCACGAGCATTTTGAGATTCGTCCATGCTGCAACCTACACCCACTCCGCTGAATGAACATACTGGGTTATTTTTCCACTCTCCCATGGATGGACACACAGGCTGTTTCCTGTGTTCAGCTACTGTGAATAATGCTGCCATAAGCGTTCTTGTGCACATCTTTCTGTGGACATAGTTTTCATTTCTCTTGAGTAAAACACCCAGGAGTGGAGTCGCTGAGTCACAAGGTGGATGTAGATTTCATTTTATAAAGGACTACCATATCTTTTTCTAAGAAGTTGTTCCATTTTATCAACAACATATTAGAGTTCTACATCCTTGCCAACAATTACTATTGTCAGACTTTTTAATTTTAGCTGTATTTGTGAGCATACAATGATATTTCAGTTTTCATTTCTCTCTGATATACAATAACTTTGAGGATATTTTCATGTATCGTTGGTATATTTTCTTTGGGGCAATGTTTGATCAAATCTGTGGCTCAATTTTTATCTTTTTATATATTGCAAGGGTTTTTGTATATGTATATTCTAGGTTTTGGTCCTTTGTCAAAGTATGTTTTGAGTAGCTGGGTGCAGTGGCGCACGCGACAGGAGAATCTTGAGTTCAAAGCCAACCTCAGCAATGGTGAGGTGCTAACTCAGTGACACCCTGTCTCTATATAAAACACAAAATAGGGCTGGGGATGTGGCTCAGTGGTCGATTACCCCTGAGTTCAATCCCTGGTACCAAAAAAAAAGTATGTTTTGGAAATTGTGTTCCCTATTTGCAGTTTGCAGAGTCTTATTTATTTATTTATTTATTTACTTACTTATTTATTTTTACTGAGAATGGGACCCGGGGACACTTTACCACGAGGCACATCCCCATCCCTTTTTTAAAATATTGTTTTGTTTCGAGACAGGGTTTCACTGAGCTAGCTGCCCTGTCTGGCCTGGAACTTGAAGTCCTCCTTCCTCAGCCTCCTGAGCTGCTGGAATTACAGTCATGTGCCACCATGCCTGGTGCCTAGACATTTTTTTAAGAATGTCTTTGATGAACCAATTTTAAAATTTGATTAGTCAGTTCTTTCTGTTTTGGTTTTTGCTGTTAGGAACTTTGTCATGAAGTCTTTTCCTGTGTTTTCCTCTTTGGTCCAGGGTCCGTCAATTTTCTGTGTGGTGTGAGGTAGTAGTCAAGGGTTTTTCCCCTCACAATTTGGATACCCAGTTGTGCTGGCACTATTTGCTGAACAGGTACTGCTGCTTTCTGGTGTCTGACGACTGCAGACATTTAGAGTGTTGCCAGTCTGAGTTTGGGTCCTTACGGTGGTTGCCTGTTTCTCCCATTCTGAGTACATGCTGGATCTTTCTTCCTTTTCACATCTAATATTATCTCGCTGTCTTTTAGCATACCCTTTCCATCTGGAGATTCATGGCTTTTTCCACTTTGGAATATTTTAATGACTTCCATGGTAATCTGGTAACCTGTTTAGATCCTGGACCTGCATTAGACTGCCAAATCTTTTAGGTTTATAAATTTTGTCTTTCTTTTCCCCCTAATGTCATATTTTTCCTCTAATGAATTTTTAAGTATGACAACCTCATTTTAAATTCTTAATTGCTCTTTCTTGTTCTCTAATGATGCTTTATTCATAGCGTTCTATTTCGATTTTATGTATTTATTGTCTTCTAAGCTATCTCTGAGATTACTAATTTGAGGTTCAGAAATTTCTCTTTTTAAAAATTTTTTTTTAGTTGTAGATGGACACAATATCTTTATTTATGTTTATGTGGTACTGAGGATCAAACCCAGTGCCTCATGCATGCGAGTCAAGCGCTCTACAACTGAGCCACAATCCCAGCCCTGAAAATTTCTTTCTCTTCCTCAAATTGTTTCTCATGTAGATTTTGTTTTGCTTCTCTACTTTTTAAAAAAATTTCACATATCTGATTTTTTTAATGCGCCCAGTGAATTGGAGGTGCTTCTTAAAAATGTTTAAATAAAGAAGCAGCAAGCTGATTTTTGTTCGGATTCTCCCTATTATTATAGTAAGTGCTGTTTTCCTGCCAGGTAATTGTCCAGAAAACAGAATATGGGAAATTCCAGGTTCCCAGGTAGTGGCTGCTCGACAGGGAGGCTGCCCTGTAGGATGCAAAGGTGGAGAACCCAACAGAGGAGGGGCTTAACTCACACCCACCTAGCACCAGTTTGCAGCACTTAGTTAAAAGTTGTTATCTTCCAACTGTCCTCCTTTCCTTCTTTTAGGTATATGTCCTTGCTGATTTAAATACATATTTACAACTCTTCAACTGTGTCCTGCAAGAGAGAAGAGACACATGCATGTGCTCAGGTTGCTGTCTTGGTGGTGTTACCAGTTGCCCAGCTGGGAATCCTGCCTGTGTCCCCATTGGCTGGATTAAAAAAAAAAAAAAAAGATATAAAAAGGAAAAATGAATTTAATGCAGTTTGATTCAACTGGGGAGAAGCAGCCAGATTTCTTCTCTGCAAGTTCTGTAGAAGTGCTTATAATTTGCAGAATTAAAAGCCAGGGAATGCACAGATGTGGAACACACATGCATACTTAGCTAGGCCCCGCTGGCCAGAGAGCGTGTCACAGTTCAGCTTCCTTGGTACCGGCCCCAGACAGGGCAGGGGATGGTTTTCTTGGTTTCCATTCTCAGCATGAGGAAGTTTGGAATGATGCAGAAAAGCAGTTACCAGGAAGTTGCTTTTAATTTTAAACGAGCTCTGTTTCATTACCAGAGACCTTGGGTGAAGACTCCAGCCCCAGTGGTCCCAATATGCCAGTCAAAGAAATGAGCCATGGTGAAGGGCAGGAAAGGTACTTTAATCAGCCTGGCTGCTCTGGTAAGAGCAGATGTAGGGGTACAGTGACCCAAGATCTGTCTTCAAGGGACTGACAGAAACTCTGAGGTTTTATAGAAAAGGGAAGCAAAGGCAGGGTGGGGGCTGGTGTGGCCGGGACACTGCATAGCTGGAGGAAGGTCGTCCTGGTCAGGGGTGGTCTGGCTGATCACTATCTCAGTACTGGTTCTGTGAAGCTCTGGGGAGGTCACCATGGCTAGAGGAGAGGATTGCTCCACAAATGTGGAGGGAGCAGTCTCATCACGGGGTGATCTGTTCTGGAAAGCTCCAGGGTCCTTGTTGCTTGGAGGTAGTTTCAGCCTTTGGTCATAAAGATGCTTATCAGTAGGGCCTGTTATTCTTGGAATCCAAGGAAACTGCAGAAGGAAAAAGTTAAAAGAGACAAATGAAGTCAGAAAGGAAGAGAATGGAGTTGGTTAGGTCAGTGATGAGGGCCTCCTTCAGTCCTAAACCAAGCTTCATTCTGTGTTTCTCAATGGTTTCCTCTTTCTGAATGTGCATCTTGCACTGTTAGGCTGACATCTTGCTGTCTTGTGGGTGTCCAGGCCCACATTCACTGATGTGGCCTCTTCCAGAGATTTCACTCTTCTCTTCTCTCACCCAGATCTAGTGAGACTCTTCCCAACTCTCAAAGCTTAACTTGAACATTCTTCTCCTGTAAATCCAACCTATTAAGCTTGCTTTCATTTACCTCCTACTTTTCTTACTAGTGTTTACCTCAAGGTCTGACATTCACAGTTCTGTTCTTAATTGTATGTTCCATATTGCTGTTTTTCAGATTTTATTATTATGTTGGAAACTACTGAAAGTTCTTTGAGAACAAGTATTTATTTTTGTGTAGTCTTCACACCACAGAGCACAATGTAAATACATAGTAAGTATTCAATAAATATTTGTAATTGATTAACTTCTCTATTTGCAGGAAAGGGAGGTAGATAATTGCTTGTTTCTTTTTTTCCCTTCTGGAAATAGTAGGAAGCCCATCTTTGAAGTGGAACTGAATTGGGGAAACTCCATTTCAGGAAGAAAAAATGTTAAGTCTTCTACACTAAGGAGACAAGTTATATGATGGAAATAGATAATCCATCAGAGTTTAAGCACACGAGTTAGGAGGGGTTTGGGAGAAAGCAAAGTAGGCAACCAAATGTGATTTAAAAACAGCCTGTAATCTGGCGTTTCCATGGTGAGTAATTCTCCTGAAATTGCCAGCAGTATCACTTTCAATTTAAAGGGCAAGAGGTCATCCAGAGGTAGGACAAGAGCAAAGATTAGGGGCTGGGGGCATAGCTCAGTGGTTAGGGTGTGTCCTTGGGTTTAATCCCCAGCACCAAAAAGAACTGGAACCACATGCTCTGGCGGTCCTCAGTGCCATTCACCAAATCAGTCTGCTGGGCAAATGGCTAGTTTGCACTTCCTTGATGCCACGAGGTGAGAGGCAGCCTCCTAACTTGCTTTGGTCAAAGAATGAGTGAGGATCCTGCTCCTCTGGAAGCTCAATGGGATCGGCTGTGTCTGTTTCCTGCTCCACTGATCATGGAGGCTGGGACTCTACATGCTCTGAGGTCCTGAGAGTCTGTAGTCCACAATGGCCTGCAGACTTGTTGAGTGATAAACCTTTGTTTATGACAAATGACGCTTTCCACGTATAAACCATGTTGAGGGTTCTATTTCAGTACCATCTAGTCCAGAGGTTCGCAGACTACAACCTGCAGGCCAGCTGCTTGTTTGTGAAGTTCTGCTGAAACACAGCCACACATATTTGTTTATGTATTATCTATGCTGCTTTCAAACTGCAACCCAGTTGAGTCCTTGAAACATAGATCATACAACCTACCAGGCTAAAATACTCACTGTCACTCTTTAAGAAAAAGTTCACTGTCTTTTGACCTAGTGTGTCCTACCATAGAACTGGAGGTCTTTGGCAATTGCCCTTCTGTGGCTACTTTCTGTTCTGTACACAACACAAAAGCTGCTTGTTTATAATGACCAGCCTCTAGGACAACACCAGTGGTCCCCATACCATGGTATTCACACCTGGCACAGTCTTCCCATGCTGTACAGGGTTAACTAGAGTTGTATTGTAGGACCTTTATGCAAGTGATGTGTATCTTCTGAGCCTAGGTCATAAAAGACATCAGAGCTTCCATCTTCCTTTCTCTGAGATTACTCGCTCACAGAGGGAAGTTGGCCCCCAGGCCCACTGGAGAGAAACTGAGGCCTCCTGCCATCAGCCTCGAGGCAAGACTGCCAATGACTGTAGCCCCACCCAGCTCTTCATCTGCAGCCTTAGGAGTCTCCACACCCAGGAGAGCTGCTCCTGGATTTCTGACCCATAAACCTTATGGGGTAATGTCTGTTTCAGGCAGCTCAATGTCAGGATAATTTTTTTACGCAGAAATAGGTAACTAATGCAATGAAAAAGAGTACTTGTACTCTAAATATGCTTGCATATTTACGGATTTGCACATAGGTATATACACACGCATGTGTTATTACAGGACAAAGAATTTATAGACATCTATAGTTATAGTATACCTGTGTGCATATAGATTAAGTGGAATTACCCTCCCTGTGGAAGGAATTATCACTCATGTGATGTCATTTGAATTGTTTGGATAACAATCTGTATATGCATGTACATATCTTTTCCAATTTCTTTTTCAACACCTACGTTTTGTGGAATAGAGGGTGGAATGTGTTCCAAGAAGAAAGGAAAAAATTCCTAAAATGTTTAAATCTTCCTTGATATATTAGCCACTCATATTTGCCCTAAGTTCCTTGCATGTGGGAGTAGGGTGGGATGAATGAAAAAATTCTATATAGCATTTTAACATTCAATTTCTCATGGCAATGATGCACTTACAACAAAGTGTCAGCAGCTGGGTTTCTAGTTGACCTACTACAGTCTTCCTAGGTACATGAAATGGAGTTCTAGGAATTTAAATTGTGGGAGTGACATCGGGAATCAACAAAGACCTTAGAAAGGCAATTAGGAAATATTCAAGCACCAAGAGTCATTCGGAGTCAGGGGTCAAGGAAAGTATATTAAAAATGTTTCTGACAGCCCGGCATGGTGGCTCAAGCCTGTAATCCCAGCACTTAGAGAGGCTGAGACAGGAGAATCGCGAGTCCAAAGCCAGCCTCAGCAATGGCGAGGCGCTAAGCAACTCAGTGAGACCCTGTTTCTACATAAAACACAAAATAGGGCTGGGGATGTGGCTCAGTGGTCAAGTGCCCCTGAGTTCAATCCCTAGTACCGGAAAAAAAAAAAAATGTTTCTGACAACAAATTGAAACTATGAGGCAATGATACTAGCAGGCACAGCAAGTTCGTGTATCTTTAACCAAAGTATAAACAGAAGTTGTGTAAGTAATATTTTTGCATAATGCTGGTAGGCCTAAAGCATAAGGAGTGGAAAAGAAGAAAGGCAAGAGATAGAAAGGAGCCAGGTGCAGTGGTGTACACCACACCTGTAATCCCAGCACTGTGGGAGGCTGAGACAGGAGAATTGCGAGTTCAAAGCCAGCCTCAGCAATGGCGAGGCGCTAAGCAACTCAGTGAGACCCTGTCTCTACATAAAACACAAAATAGGGCTGGGGATGTGGCTCAGTGGTCGAGTGCCCCTGAGTTCAATCCCTGGTACCAAAAAAAAAAAAAGTGATAGGAAGAAGGGAAAAGAAAACAAAGTTAAAAAATAAAGAAAATATATAGAGGGGTGTAAGTGCTCACTAGCAGGTTCTTCCAGTTATTAACCCTGTTCCAGACTCTCAGACATTGACTGAGATCTGGCTCAGACTTGGCCAAATCTCATTTTTCAGGCCTACCAGTTTCTTTAGATCCTCAGTAAACAGCCAACCATCAAGACCCAGAATGGTGGCACGCACCTGTGGTCCCAGCATTTGTAGAGCCAAGGCGGGAGGCTCTTCTGAGCTCGGGAGGTCCAGGCCAGCCTGGGCAATACAGTGACACCACAGTTGAAAAAGGTAAGTACTGACTCTATAGTTTAGGCCTATGTGAATGAGGGTGATACCAAAGGAGAAATTAACAAACTAAACCCCAAGGCCTCCAAAAGGGTGAATGAAGGCTTCAAAACAAACTAAGTTTCTGGTTTTTATGTCCTTGATGAGTAGCCCTGTGGCTCTGCTGCGGATGGGAGGTCAGTGTGTGCTCCAGAATGTAGGGTGACAATGCCTGTTGGACTGAAATGCCATTAACTCATAGAGCCAGTTACCTTAGATGGTGAACCTAAGTCTGAGAACTGGACACAAGGCGCCTCGTGATGCTGCTTTTAGGATCACACTGTAGAGTATCTACACGTGGTCTCTCATCCCCTACAGTCCAGGTGCAGATTCGCTGTGTGGATGTTTACTGAGCTTATTAAACGGTTAGTCATAAATGTGGCCGTGTCTGATCAACTTCAAAGCACTCATGAAGGGAGAATGTATTTGAGAACTCCTGAAAATCTCCATAGGACAGGGAGTGGGGACTTTGTGAGACGCAGGTATCTTGAGAGACCATGTGTGTGCAGCTTAAGTCCTGAAGGTAAGAGGCCGGCTCTTTTTAGGAGAGTGGAAAGGAGCTGTGGAGTACTCGTTGGCTCCTTGTCAGGTTTAGGCTCCCAAAGCACAAGCTGGAGTAACCATTCCTGAGCTTGTCCTCAGTGCTGGAGCCTGGGACACCTACACTGGTCTGGGTTGTTTCTTTAGGAAGGAGCAGGGCACCAAATCTTTACCAGGTGTTATTTTATTAAAGCTCTAATACTTTGCTGTGGTATCTTCATTTCAACGAAGAAAATATCCTATGATATACCTAATGGTATAATTTAGAACTCCAGAGGGGAAGTTAGCAAGTATTTTTAGTCATGGTGCCATTTTTGTTCCACAAGTCCCATTATGTTGGAAGCAGCATACCTCTGGATAAGCCGTTTCTTACAGGATGAAGTGCACTCTTTTCCATAGTTGCTAAAGCTAACTCTTAATTGAGTTCTCTCTGAATTTCATTAAGATCATAGTTTTCAAAAAGTTTCTGTGGGTGTAGCTCAGTGACAGTGTGTGCTTAGTATATACAAGGTCCTGGGCTCCATCCTCAGGAAAAAAAAATGTGTTGATTATCCTTCCTATTCACAGCCATGCCAAGTTGCAGAGAAAATTGAACTAGAAGTGTCTTCTTCCTCCGGGACACACTGCTGCCGTCTTCTGGCTCATCCCACTAAGCTGGCACGTTTCATGCACACAGCATTGGAAGATCTGTTCCGCCTGTGATCAGGTACTCCGATTCTGTTTCACAGTAGCTGAGGCTAGAAGCTTCAAGTTTTCCCTCAATATCTGCTCCATCCTATTTTTATATTATAGCAGTGTAAAAATTCATCAATGGTGATTTAGATATGACATAAAAAAGCAACAAAAGGAAAAATATTATTTTAAAACAAGTTATTATTAAAGTTAAAATCAACTTTATTATCGTTAAAAACTTTTCTGCTGCAAGGAATACCACTACGAATGTGAAAAAAGCAACTCACAGGAAAAAATATTTGCAAATCATGTATCTGACAGGAACTTATATCTAAAATAAAGAATTCCTACACTTCAATAAAAAATTTTTTTTTTTTTTAATGGGCAAAAGCTTCAAATAGACATTTCTCCAAAGACAGAAGAATGGCCAATAAGCATATAAAGCTGCTCATCATTTATGACTTGAGAAAGGTAAATCAAAACCAGGAGATCCACTTCACACCCAGCAGGTAGAGGCTGTAATAAAAAGACCTACTGACAAATATGTGGAGATAGTGGACCCTCAGGCACTGCTGGTGGGAATGTAAGATGGTGCCATCAATTTGGGAAAGTCAGGCAGTTCCTTTGCAGTGCTGGGGATCAAACTCAGAGTCTCCTGTATGCTAGGCAAGCACTCCACCATGAAGCCACATTTCCCACCCCTTCGCAAACCATTAAATACAGTTAACATATGACCTAATATTTCCATTCCTAGGTATATGCCTCAAAGAACTGAAAACATGTACATACAAAAGCTTTTATTAAACACATGTTCATAGCAACATTATTCATAATAGCTAAAAAGAAACAATCTGAAAGTCCATCAACTGATGAGTAAATAAAATATGGAATAACCATACAAAGAAATATTATTCAACAATAAAAAGGAATTATTGATACATGGTACAACATATACCTTTATGCTAGTCAAAAAAGACCACGGATTGAATGACTCCATTTGTATGAAATTCCAGAAAATGTAAATGTATAGACACAACATAAATTAGTGGGCCTAGGGCTGAGAAAGAGAATAACTGCTAGTGGGTGTGGGTTTTCTTCCTGGGGATGATAATGTAATGGTTGCAAAACTGTGAATGAATTAAAAACCATTAGGTCATATACTTGAAGTAGGTGAATGGTATGTGATTATTTCAGTAAAGCTAATATTTTAAAAATTTGTCCATGAAAACGATCACAAATACAACTCAGGGCCAAGTCAAGAACAAACAAGCCCGTGTTTACATACAGGTTTCTCTTAAAATCAACCAGGAGATCCACTTCACACCCAGCAGGTACAGGCTGTAATAAAAAGACCTACTGACAAATATGTGGAGACAGTGGACCCTCAGGCGCTGCTGGTGGAAAATCAACGGGTGACATCTTCGACTTTACCCAGTCCACACAGCTGCGTGACAGAGAAAATAAGCCAGCCTGACCTCTACCTCAAGCTGTGCCTTTCAAGGTTGGAAACAGTTTGGAAACGGCAGAAACCTCGCCCTCGTTTTTGGATGCTCTGTACTGCGGGTTCCAGTTCACAGTGCACGCAGTTTGTGCTCACGCCGGACTGGACACCGCGTTCACCGATGGTCGCCACCTGGGGGCCGAGGAGCCCAGCCGGGAGAACACCGGCTTGCGGGCGTGGAGCGTCCGTCGCCGGCGCCCGAGCTCCGGGAAGCGCTCGGCGGGGCTGAGGCCCTGCACCACCGCCACCCGCGGCCCCTTCCCGGGGTGCCCAGCAGCGGCGGAGGCTGTCCCGGCTCCGGGTAGAGGACCGCCCTCCGGGCCGCGCACGGGCACCAGCGCGGGACACACCCCAGGCTCCGGAAGTGCACTCTCGGTTCCCGCCGCAGACGAGCACGGGGCACAGCCGCGTGCGCA
Source organism: Geosciurus inauris (assembly GCA_004024805.1). Taxonomy (NCBI): domain Eukaryota; kingdom Metazoa; phylum Chordata; class Mammalia; order Rodentia; family Sciuridae; genus Geosciurus; species Geosciurus inauris. The sequence goes on along the minus strand of PVHX01025137.1, from coordinate 9,712 downwards.
CCACACGCTCGCAGGAGGCCGGGCCTCTGCGTGCTCGTCCCAGCGCACGCCCCACCTCCGCGCCACTCCCCTCACCCTTCCCATCCCAGCTCAGCCCCGCCCGGACCCGACCCTGCCCCGCCCGAGCCTGCGCGGCCGGCGAGAGCCGGGCCAGCGGCTGCATCCGGGTGCTTTGTGAGGCGGGGATGGGGCGTGGTTTATGGCGTCAGGGGCGGGATGAGCGGCTGGGACGCAATGACGGATGGCGGGGGGCGTGGTCAGAGCTCTTCCACGCCCCGTGGAGATTCCATGTCGGCAAGGAGGGGAGTCTCTATTTTCAAACTCCGCTTGGAGGCAGGCTCTGCAGTGCACACCCTTTATTATGTATTCTGCTCTCGTCTTTCCTTCCCCGGCCCTGGAGAGAGCCCTGCGCGCCTCCTCGCTTCCGGTCCGCTCCCCCCGTTCTCGCGCAGGTGGCGCAGTCCGCCGGCGCGCAGCCGCAGAGGGCGCGGGGCGGTGCCGGTGCGGGCGGGTGACGCAGCGGCCGTCGCTGCCATCTTAAGTTGTTTGTTCTTGCTGCTCTCCTCAAACGCGACTCTGCGCCGGACCGGGAGGCGCTCGACGCTGCTGCCGCTTCCGCAGCCGCCGGTGGGGACGAGCTCTGCCGCCGCGGACGCGCGCCCGCCCTCCGGCGCCCGCTCTCGGGTCCGCTCGGCCTCCGGAGCCGCCGCGACTGTGGGGACGGACTTGCCGGCTGATGCTCGGACTGAAATAACTTTGCGGGGCTCGCTTCGCGGACTGACCTTAGCGCAGGGCTCCCCTCCTCGCTCCCGCCGCCCTCCCTTCGCCGGCGCGCCGAGCGGACTATGGGTCCCAGGCGGGGGCCGAGCGGCGGCAGCAGCGCGGGCGGCCGGGCCTGCGAGCGCTGCGCAGCGGGCATGGAGGGGCGCAGCTGGCTGGTGGTGTTCTCTTGACATGGCTCCCGCCCGCGCCGCGAGCAGCGCCCCCGCCGCCGCCGCCGCCTCCGCCGCCGCCGCCGCTCCGCCCGCAGGCTGCGGCTAGAGCCCGGCCCCCGCGCCGGCCGAGCCCCCGCCGCGGCACGGTCGCCGCCGCGCCTCGACACAGCCCGACCCGCCCTGCGCACGCACACCCCGCCACCATGGTCTGCTGAGCGCGGAAGCACCCGATCCGGGCGCTCGACTCCGTGGGGGGTGGGGGGCGGGCCTGCTCGACCAAGTCACTGGCATTAACACGATTGTCTTCTCTTCTTCCCACTGACCCTTCCCATTTACCCTCGCCCGCCTCCTCTACCCGGGCGGGAGTTGTTTCCACGATGAAATGAGTGAGAACCCGAGTGATCCTGTGTCTCCCGTGGTGCGAGTGAGTCGCTGCCGCTGAAGGCGTGGGGTGGGGGCGGGACCGGGGGGTGGACGGCAGGTGGTCCCCGGGCGCCGCCCGGCATTTAGGAGAACCCGCCACCGTGGCCTCAGCAATGCTCACGAGAAGATAAACCGCACTCCCACCATCCCGAACGGGCGCAGATTCATAGGGAAGGCTCCCTCGGGGGATGTAGAACTCACCGCAGGGCTGAGCGCGTTGGGGTCCCGGGCGTCGATCAGGTCTAACCGCAGAGGCGGAGCAGTTGATATCCTGTAGTGCACCCCTTTCCCTCTGCCATCATGATTCTCCTTGGCAGCAGCGTTAGCAGCCGCCTGAGGGTGAAAATGTGGGTGATGGGGAAGTTGGTAATGACTCCGCTGTTTTTTCTCATGGCTCCTTTGGGCAACAGCTGTCCGCCCCCGGTATACACTGTAGTTGATTGCAGGGAAACTCTGTACCTCTCCCCTTCTTTCTCTACTGATTTTGCACTTTTCTCTTTGCTCACCACCAAGTGTAATCAATAACAAGCACTGACGATACATAGCAATAGTGAAATCTGAAATAACTAAGAACTAATTAGGTACTACAGCCATGGATCTGGCTGGGTAAAATCCAATTGGATTATTTCAGTTTCATTCACCTACCCTGTTTTGGTGTTTGGTTTTGGGTTTTGGGTTTTTTTTTTTTTGTATTTGAAAAACAAGGATCACACTTCTCCCTCCCCATTCCTTTTCTTAATCCCTTTTCTCAAAGGGAAAAATCCGAATGGGTTTCAAGGATTGGACTGGTGTCAGCTGTGTTTTATTGCACACCTAAATCCTGATAATAGGCTTTTCATTTCCCCTCAAAGCCTTTATTTTAGCAGTTAAGCCAAATGTGTTTTCCAGAAAGTTAGTTCAAGTACCTTCTCCTCTTTCTTTCCTTATTCCCCTTCCTTTTTCCCATCAATCCCCAAACATTATTGTCCAGACATGACTGGACAGCAGCTTTTGTTTCTTGACCCTGTAATATGACAGTCTGCTAATATTGCCAGAAGGTGCAGTTTTGGGGTTACGGTCGTGATTTTAGCTATTCAATCATATTAGCAGGAAAAAAAAAATGACTTGTTTCTGTTGTACTTGAGTCTTAAGAAAAAGTGCCCATAGTTTAGTGACAATTTCCAAAGGCTTTAGTACCACCTGTATTTCAAAATGGGGGACCCAAACTCCCGGAAGAAACAAGCGCTGAACAGACTTCGTGCTCAGCTTAGAAAGAAAAAAGAATCTCTAGCTGACCAGTTTGACTTCAAGATGTATATTGCCTTTGTGTTCAAGGAGAAGGTAATTTAAAGTTCTTAATGTGAATTAGCACAAGTGATTTTTGTAAGTGTATATTAGTTGTTACTCTTAAATGATTTATGAATATTAGTTCAAAGAGTGGTTAGAGAAAATTATTTTGTGTGCTTTGATTTTCACCCTTAATGGCTGATTCTGCTATTGGAGCAGTTGCAGTAAAATTATGAATGGAAGGGCCTGAAGTATTAATTAGTTCGGAAATACTTAATTCTAAAGCTTGGTAGTATCCACTTAGTTGACACAGGACTGGGTAACATTGTAAAACCTCATGTGGAACAACATAGGGAACTTTATAACTAAATTTATCTAATGTAAAATAGGATGTTTGAAAGTGTTAAATTGGAATCAATGTTCATATTCTAAATTTAGCCTGTTTCTTTATTCATGGTTCATTTAATAAAATAGAATAATTTTAGGATCAGCTGAATATTGAAAATGGTTAGTTTGTGTTTTAAAATGTTAATTTTTAAATCTAAAATGATCTGAAGAACTTTTTTTTGTCTTAGTTTCACAGCTAAATAGCAAATAATGAGGTTTTAGATAGTCAAGGAGAAAGTGATGAAAGTGGTATTTTTTTTGGCAACTTAAAAGGACAGTTTCTTAAATTATCAATAAGGCTATTTGATGTGAGATTTAGGTTTTGAATGTAAAGAAGTGCTGATTTGATTATTTGCACTGTGAATAATGAACTAATTTCAAATCAGAAAAATATTTGTGTGGTATTTAGTATTTTAAAGTTTTCTGAATTGTTAACCCTACTCTTCTTAACTCTTTTTAAGATAATGGTATTTAAGAACATACTTACTGGCGTAATAAATAGCATCGCAAAATAGTTTCAAAGTAATTTGCTTTGAAGTATTAACTTATTTCCTCCTCTTGTGCTTTTTTGTTTTTTAACAAGTTGACTGCAGAATTCAAAAGATCAGATTTTAGTTGATCTTAGTTGACCTTATATCTTGGATTTAGAAGCTATAATGTAGCTTCTAAATCCAAGATATAAGGGGTGAAACTAGATCTTTGTATAAGATACCCCAATTGTACCATCTGTTTTAAAATTTGTGAAAATTTGCTTTTATTCTATGAATAGATTATCTGTACAATTGCCTTGAATAGTTCATGATCTATACTCCATAGTGAAGAACTTTATAAACTAGTTGGTGATGAGCATTTGATCTCAGCTAACATTGAAACATAATTTAGTGTATATTTTTTTCTTCCTGAAATACTGACACTTGGGGTTATATAATATCCAGAAATAATAATGGAAATTGACCCATTTAAAAACAATTTGTCTGAATGGCTGCATTACATTTAGCTGTATGTAGAACCTTAAGTGAAATTATACCAAGACAATGTAACTGTATTTTTAACTTTAGAGTTGTCTGTCTGTTCCTCATAGTATTTAAGAAATACTGTGTAAAATAAGTACTTGTTATGAATACCATAATAGTATAAAATGAGAAGCATTTTGATAAGTCTATTTGTGTGGTTGGGGAGGGTGAGGGAAGAACAGAAAGATACGACTATTAGTAAACATGTGTTTTCTATATAAAAATTTAGTTGGTTTTTGCTAAGCTGAAATAAAGATACTTTACATTATAATATAAGCTGGGTGTTGAAAGACTATACTCCCCGTGGGTTAATACCTTTTTTTTTCTTTTAGAAGAAAAAATCAGCACTTTTTGAAGTGTCTGAGGTTATACCAGTCATGACAAATAATTATGAAGAAAATATCCTGAAAGGTGTGCGAGATTCCAGCTATTCCTTGGAAAGTTCCATAGAGCTTTTACAAAAGGATGTGGTACAGCTCCATGCTCCCCGATACCAGTCTATGAGAAGGGTAAGTTCTGTTTTCAAGTTGTGACCTAGTGGGTGAGTTTTTGTGAGTTAAGCTTGTGGTTTTTTTCCCCCCTGAAAATGGGTAGTGACTGGTGATGGACCTCTAGTTAAATTTGTCTTTGTACCAAGTTAAGAACTGGAATCATAAAGACTTTGAACATGTAGTGTGTATAAGGTTGGAGAAATGCAGTTATTGTCCCAGACCATTCTTACATGGATAAAGTATACACAAGAGATACTTAGGAACAACTTAAATGTTATGCATGACATTTTTAAATCCCTAAGTGGGTTTGTTTTGTACAAGTGGACTTCAGATAAAAGATGGGTGACTGCTTACGTGGCATTATGCTGTTCAGGGTGCAGGTTATTGTGAAGAATATTTTACTGTTTTTAGGTTTCCCATTTTGAGGGGACAGCGAAAATCAAGTTCCTTTAGAAATAAGAAATTTAGAAGTTCTTCGGCCAGTCGTCTAAACTTCTGTAATACAGTGAAAGTTAATCTGGGCATACTTGAATAAGAGGTCTCCACAATTAGTTGGGGTGAGGGAATGGTAGAGATAACCATATTGGTCTGGAAGAGGTTCTTTGGCCTTTGAAAATACACACGCTGCCTGTGATGAGAAGAGGCACAGGAGTGGAAACACTGGCCGTGGCAGCGTAGGGTAGGAGCAAGGATGAAGGAGAGTGGTTGGCTGTCAGGACTTGACAAAAATAGCATTTTATCTGATTCATATCAGGAGTTTGAAGATACCTTTGTTAAATAGGTTCTGATTTTGAAGGTAGAAGTAAGGGTGTAGGGACTAAACCAAAAAAAAAAAAAAAAAAAAAAAAAGCAAACGACTTTAGTTGAAGGTTATGCCGTGCGCTGCTGAATCTAGGGCTTCGTATGAGGAACCTGGACTGAATGTGTAGACTCCACAAGATGAAAACTGGAATTGGGTCATGAGCCAGCTGTTCAGATTGTGTAGTTCTGTCACTGTTATCTCTTAAGATACGACAGATAGGCCTTTTTGTACAGTGTTTTTGTAGTCAAACTTACAAATTTTGCTTGTTACAGTTTTGTTTCTTTAAAAGAAAAATTTTGTTGTTGCTGTTATTTTATAGGATGTAATTGGCTGTACTCAGGAGATGGATTTCATTCTTTGGCCTCGGAATGATATTGAGAAAATTGTCTGTCTCCTGTTTTCCAGGTGGAAGGAATCTGATGAGCCTTTTAGGCCTGTTCAGGTATTTTATTCTAAAATTAAGTTAAAACTGTTGAAGTAAGATCTGACATGAGAAATTCTTTGGGTATATACTTCCTTTCATGAGTCCTTCCTATCCTTTTGACTGTTATGATGTAAGAGAAGGAAAGTATTTGTGGTTTTGGACTCTTGAGATTGAAGCTGTTCTGTGTAATATGTCTTTGAAATTGTGGCCAGAGAAGTTCTGTCTTTCCATGGTACTGGGGTTTGAACCCAGGCATACTTTACCACTGAGCTACACCCCTACCCTTCTTATTTTTTATTTTGAGACAAGGTCTCACTGAGTGGCCAAGGCTGACCTCAAACTTGAAATTCTTCTGCCTCAGCCCCCTGAGTTTCTGGGATTATAGGCACTTGCCATCGTGTCTGGCCAGATAAAATATTTTTATTTATTTATTTATTTTTGGTACTGGGGATTGAACTCAGGGCACTCGACCACTGAGCCACATCCCCAGCCCTGTTTTGTGTTTTATGTAGAGACAGAGTCTCACTGAGTTGCTTAGCGCCTCACAGTTGCTGAGGCTGGCTTTGGACTCATGATTCTCCTGCCTTGGCCTCCAAAAGTGCTGGGATTACAGGTGTGGCCACTGCACCTGGCTCAGAGAATTTTTTAAGTTAATAATTTTGATTTATAGACAGAACCTATAGATGAGCTTCAGAGTATCTGTGACCCTCATGCATACTCCTAAAATTGGTTTTTAAAAAATCATTTTCTAGAAGCTGATGTGTATATAAACTATACAGGAGAGAAATAAATTTAGTAGTGCTTTTGGTGTTAGGAATTGAACCAGGGCCCCATGCATGTATTCGTGTATTCTACCACTGAGTTATACCCCTTGCCTCAGTAGCGGGTTTCAATGGACCTTAACGTTGTGCTGACTTCTGTCATTTGGTGTATTAGACAATTTCTAATGTTAGTTCAAGGACACTTACGTGTTGGTTCTAATTATATTTGTAGTAATGAATTTTTACAAACATAAAGAAGAAAATCTGCAAAAATGTTTATTATGATTTATTGTAAGCCCTGTGGGTACATCTCCATAATTTTCTATAGCGAGCATACTTTCACAGTCAAAGAATGGCATTTCAGGAACCCTTTTAAGTATATTAAACTTAATATTGGAAATCTTATTTTAAAAGCTGATTATTTAGGAATATGAAAATTATTTTGTCACTTTTAAATATTTGTGTCTTTGTGGTGCTTTTATGTTTGATTAGACTGTATAAGTTGTTATACTCTTCTCCTTCCTTGGTAATGTAACTACATATCTGCTCAAATAAGTTACTCCTTTTTCTAAGACTCATTTCATAATAAGTTCAATAGATAGGCCATAGGTTAAATATGGATACGAGTATAATAGTTAGTTGTGGTTTTAATGCATAGTATCTGAGTGATGTGAATGTGCTGGAGAATATAAGTTAAATATAAAGAGAATGAGAATTAGAATAGAAAAGGCATGTATATAGTTGCCAGAGCAGTATGCCTCAGTTCTAACTGCTCGTCAGAGGTGTTGGTAGAGTTTTTGTTCTTTGTTTTTCCCCAAGATGCGGGCATTTGAACTCAGGGCCTTTCTTGCACATGGCAGGCAAGGATGCTACTACTGAGCCATATTCCCAGCCCAGTTTTTGTTGTTTGGTTCATGCTTTCCTATTGGAAGAAAGCAAGGTCTCCTATCACACAGGGTGTTTCTGTTTTTGATTTTTGTAATGCTAGCAATCCAACCAGGGCTCTGCACATGCGAGGCAAGTGCTCTTCTCTGAAATGCACCCCCAGCCCTTTACATTGTCTTTCAAATATCTAATTTATGTTTTTGGTGGAAGTGTGGGGGTAGTACCAGGGATTGAACCCAGGAGTGCTTAACCACTGAGCCACATCCCCAGCCCTTTTTATTTTTTTGGACAGGGTCTCACTAAGTTGCTCAAGGCCTCGATAAGGCTGACTTTGAGCTTGGCGATCCTCCTGCCTCAGCCTCCCAAGTCACTGGTATTATAGGCGAGTGCACGGCACCTGGCTCTCCCTGAAGTAATGTCACTAGGTATTCTATGGGGATTAGTTCCAAGACCCTTATTGATATTCGGTTTCTTATGAAATGTATTATTTGCATATAACCTCCTGTATATTTGAAATCATCTTTTGATTGCTTATAATAACACAGTGGAAATACTATGTAAATAGTGGCTATATATTTTATTTTTTTTAGTTGTAGATGGACGCAATGCCTTTGCTTTATTTATTCAAAAATGGTGCTGAGGATCAGGCCCATGACTCTCACATGTTAGGCAAGCCCTCTGTTACAGCCCTAGCCCCAGCGGTTACATTTTATTGTTTAAGGAATGATGACCAAGAAAACACTGTACAATTTCAGTATAGACTCTGTTTTCCCAAATGTTTTCTCTCTGGAATTGGTTGAATTTGCAGACATGGACACCCATGGATACAAAGGGTGGGCTGTACGTGAATATCTGGGAAGGGAGGCCTTAAATATAAATAACTTAGTTCTTTAGTAAATGAGAAAAAGACAGGTAAGTTGTACCTTGTAGGCTTTTTTAGACTTTTTGAAACACTTTAAAAGCCACATACTGAACAGCAGTGAGGTATAATAAGAACCAGAGTAAAGATATAAATACTGAGTTCTTAACAATACTGTGAGTTCTAGATCTCATCACTGAGGCCTCTCTTCATTGTGGTTACAGTCCCCTTCGTTCACTCAGGTTTTTGCCATGTTGGAAAACTTGTAACATTTCTTTTTTTGGGGGGGTGGGGAGAGTACCAGGAATTGAACTCAGGGGTACTGAGCCACATCCCCAGCCGTATTTTGTGTTTTATGTAGAGACAGGGTCTCACTGAGTTGCTTAGTGCCTCGCCGTTGCTGAGGCTGGCTTTGAACTCACGAGTCTCCTGTCTCAGCCTCCCAAAGTGCCGGGATTATAGGCGGGCACCACCGCACCCGGCTGTAACATTTCTTATTTAACAATATTTTAATTCTTAGTATATTGGGAGTTTGTGTTGGTATTGTTTCCTGGAATGGCATTTTCCTAGTTATTTCCCATTACCGTTTTCCCCTGGGAAAATCATCTTCATCTTCCAGGTGTGATCCAAAAATCTCTTCCTAAATTGCTTGATACTGTTTTTTTCTTCCTAAGAACTTGATTTGAGATTTAGGAATGTTAATCACATCTTGTTCTTGGTAAAGAATTTGAAGCAGATACCTGTTTGCATATGCTTGTTTTCTGTACCAGTATACAATGGACCCCTCGTTTAAAATGACCTTACTCTAGTTTTCCAGTGGCTCATAGCATGCTTTCTATACATACTTGAAAGGACACTGAGAGTTCAGTAGGCACTTGGATTGTACAGAAAGACAATTCAGTATCATTTTGTTATGGTTTATGAGAAAAGCTACTAACTAGTAGCAGGAACTAATAACCCCATCTTAATGTTTTCCTGCTGTTTTTGGCATACTGGAATATAAATATTTGAACCAAATGACCTCACAACTTTTTTATAATTCAGTATTATCTAAGTAGAACATTGTAGGTTTCGTTTCTTGAATTCTCTAGTTGGTCTTTTTCATTCAGCATTCGGCCTTTCCTGTTACCCAGATAAATTTTGTGGAAGGACGAAGTTTATCTTCCTCACATTAAGACTGAAGGAATTGTTTTTACTGATTTCAGTCTTTCAGAACTTAAATTTAAAAATAAATAATCTGAGGGTAGCTGTGGACAAAACGTTTGTGTTTTTTTTTTTTAATTTCAAGGAGTGGACTAGGGATGTAGCTCCTTGGTAGAGTCCTTATCTAGCATGTATGAAGTCCTGGGTTCTGTCTTCAGTACCAAGGGAAAAAATATTGAAGGGGTTTATACAGCCTCAGGAGTCCATCTGTGTGAGAAGTGGAACTGTATTTCACACTTATCACATTTCATTTAATACTCTGT